>PVKY010010756.1:0-12431 GCA_004027775.1 Bradypus variegatus
TAATAATTTTATTTGGCACAACAACAAGTGGTCTGTAGCTTTTAATCTTAAGCTTTCTAAACTGTTTGGTCCCAGCTATTCTTGTGCCACGCTGTCCTCTCCCACCAAATTCTTCTCCTTCACAAAAATCCTTCTAAGTCTTCTGCTTTCCTCTCTACAAAAGTTAGCCCTAAAAATCCTTTAAGCAACCTCTGCTTCTTTAATCCTGAAAACCGCTCTCCTTGTAACTCCTCTCTACCCCTTCTGCTCCCCGACCCTCGCCATTAACCCCTTCCCCCATTCTAGTCCCATCGCTGCGGCCTCCTCACCTCACCCCGCCCGTGCCCCCCCCCCGTCTCCCACTCCAGCCCACCTCTCCCGGGCAGGAAAGTGCAGCACAGGCCCCGAACGTGGGCCTAGCATAACCAAAAAATAAATAAATCCAAAGATAAAAAACAATTTTCTAAGCCACAAGTCACTTACTTAAAAATTTCCCTCTCCCCTAACAAAAAGTAAACTTATTTCTCTATTTAATGACAGATCAGGCAAGCCTAACTATTTAAAACCATGTTTTCAAACACTCTAATCCGTGTCTCATGAGCTAGACCCTCAGCTCTATGCTTATCAGCTACCCAGAAATTCTTCCTACAGTACCGGGACTTGAAAGTTCAGGTGGAAACATCCACCGCAAACACCAAACACCATCTGAGTTAAGGTAATTTTACAATTAAGACTTTCCCTGTGCTGGGTAAGTGTGTAATTTTTTTGTTTATTGTGTTCACTTTGCTTTCTTTTGTTTCAATTAGTCTATTGTGCAATAAGGCTAATTAAGTTAATCCAAGGGTAGTGCATGCAAACTCAGTGGGTTTGAGCCCCACTAACCATAACCTGAAATTTCTAGTTCTTTTAAATTTTGTAAAGTTTGCATAATTTGCATTTGTGTGAAAAAACCAGTTACATTTAAACAACTCCTACTCCTAAGTTTTGTCTTTATAATTTCTTTTACTGTTGTTCAGCCATAGAAAACTCTTAAAATATGCCAGTTACATCTTCCTTAAGAAACTATTCTTAATGATTAGTCTAAATTTAAAAAGTGTCATTAAAATTGTTAATAAGCTATAGCTGCAGCCAGCTGGACTTTATGTGTGATATGGCTAGCTATAGCAAACTGTCTCAAGAAAAACAAAAACTCTGTAAGTTAAAAGAAAAGTTACAGTTTAAAAAAAATATGGAGACTTCCACCTCTGCTTTAATATCATGACTTCCAAAGCAATTAAAAATAATACTAATAAGGTAAATGTGCTAGCCTATCAGTTTTTAAAATTAACAAGTCAAAAAGACCTAGTCAAAAGGGTCCTTACAAAAACCTAAAATTGCTGAGAGAATATCAAAAGTAACTAATACAATTTAAAAATCAGCAAAAGTGCAAATTATCAAACCAGTGTCATAAAATAATATCTCTACTAAGAAATTTGATGAGAACTTTACCTCCCTCTCTCTATAAAGAATGTTTTATTTTAAATATTTAGCATCATTCTAACAAGTTTAATTTTAATGGTAACAGCATGTTGTATAGAAGGTATAAAAAATGTTTTTCTAATTAAGGGAAAAAGGCAAATAGCTTTGTCCTAAATGACTGTTTAGAAATGTAAAATAAAGCCTAGAAGAATAGGAATGTGGGATAAAGCTTAAATACAGTAAGTTACAGAAGGTTGTAAAGTAAAAAATTTATTTCTGTAGTCAAAGTTAAAAGATAGGTACAGAAAGCTGTAAAAAGTTTGAGAAAATTATTTCTGTGGTCAAAGTTAAAAAATGGTAAAAACCACTAATAACATTGCTTAACAATAGAACCTTAAAACTTAAACAAAAAAGCAGTTTTATAAAACAAAATAGCATCAAATATTTTAACTACCACCCAAAGCAGTAATTAATATTCAATGTTGTGGGTATGTGCCTAATAATTCACAAAATATAAAACATTCCTCACCATACTGTAAGCTCCTCACATTAAGGTCTCCTGCTCTTTTTATTAAAAAAAAAAAGTTTCCTTAAATTATTAAAGTGTTATTTCTTCATAAAAGGTTGTAGAAGTGCTTTTCTGAGTAATCAGTGTAGGATGCAAAGTCTCTTTTATCAAAATAACTTCTTGCACTTCCTGTTAATATTATTATATCCTTGATTGCTTATTTAAATTCTTGTACTAAGCATCTTTATGTTTAAATTATTGTCTGTCCTTATACTCTTATTTGAATGGGAAATTACTTAATGAAACCCAAACTGACTAAATGATGACCTAATAAGGCTCAGGACTTTTCTAATAGAAACCATAGGTTTCAAGTGTAACAAACAAACCTGTAACACAAGCACAAACTCCCTTTAACAGCCTTGTTTAGCCAGTAAATAAAACTATGTTTACTCATTTTATATTAAATAAAACTTTGTAAATGTAAAAAAATATTTGTTTTCTAAGTTGTCCAAGCCTCAAATAAATATATCCACCAATTACTTGGTGCTCACTTTAATAAACTTGGAATATATATATAAAAAAAACTTAATATCTTCACTTCAACTTGTCATCAAACGTCAAATATTTAACAGTATTAAGTAAACACACTACATTAAAAAAATAATAAGAGAATACTTTGCTAAATAATTAATTAAATTAGAAAAACATCTCCTTGTAATCAAAAAGCAAAAGCTTTAACCCATATCCTCTAAATATGTCCCCAACCTACCAAGGAAGCTGCCTTAAAGCACATAAAAAAGTGGGCATAAAAGGCAGCCATAAAATGGCAAATAGCAAAATTCTCTCAAATACTCTAATAGTTGTTACACAACATTATAAAGCTTATTTGTAACTGCACCCTTGTTTGGTAATATAGTAATCAACATATTCATAAAGCCAATATGCTATAAAAATTTAACAAAACTAAGAAAACAAAATACTTTCATGAATTTCAAAATTCATGCAAAGTGAAATTATGTGTATTTTTTAAGAGAAACAATGTAACACCTATACATTTCATTAATGCTTGCCAAAAAATTGTTTATTACTATTTCAAGGTGCATTAACTAAAATGTTTTAATTATTTAGCAATATTCTAACAAGTTTAAACCTACATTTTTTAAGTAAAATATTATAAAATGTTGTCCTAAATAATCAATGTAAAAGGCAGAGTCTGTTCTATCAAAATAACTTATTGCACTCTATGTTAACTTTATTGTGTCCTTGGTTGTTTAAAAATACTGTCTTCTCACTTTTAAAAGGGCTAAGTCTTTTCCTTAACTTTAATAATAAATAAATAAATAAATAAATAAATAAATAAATAAGCTACTAAAAATGATTAAATTCATGTAATATGTTATAAGTTGCAGAAGAAATGTTTAAACAATGCTATAAAAATTAAAAACTTCTAACCTTCTTTTGGTTACTAGTGTGCATAACATCAAACAAAATGTAGTACTGCTAGCTATAATTTCAGTTATTTTTAAAGTGTTATCTGTCACAAAAACAGCCAAATTTCCTTGTAAGTTATATTATTTCACTCTAATACTTTTCTAACAGTGCTTGCAGTTAGTTACAAGTCAAAGCTTCATCTTCAACAGCAAAGAAACACTTGTAGAAGAAGCAAGGCAAGTATATAAATTATGTTCTACCCATTATCTAACATAACCCTAGTAAAAATGTAAAGCCTCTATTTTAATTAAAGTGCTTACATGTTTAAACCAAGCTCCTAGTACTGTGCCTGCATGCTCTCTCCCATTGGAGTTATTGGTAAAACCCATTTCTGTAGTCACTAAAACTATAAAAGTGTCAACCACATCACATGGACATGCTCCAGAAGTAAATGAACACATGCTGTCACTGAAAACACCTTTTACTACGGACACCTTTGCCTCTGCCTGCCAGAAAAGAGTCAGTCACTTAAGCTTTTTGGTGAACATTGCCTCCAGACTAGCTCTGCTGCATGGTGCCAGAGGGTGCTGTGAAACAGCCCAATGGAACCCTGGAGCCCACCGTCCTGCTTCCCAGAGGATCAACGATGCTGTGCTACAAATGTACAAAGAAGATACCTCCTGGAGCTGTAATTGCCAGTGTGATGTGGTTGAAACCTAAAAACATAACTAACTCTAAGGCCTGCTCTTATGAGGGGACAGCATGTATGGTATCATAAACTTAACACCCAATGCAGCTCAGGAAAAACTTGAGCATTTATTAGCATTCAGTGCTACACATTTATACCAAATAAATATAACAATGTCTCTTCAATATTAAATCGTATGCAAAATGTTAAAATTATAGTAAACTAAATGGATTTTCTAAGTGGTTAATGAATTTACCATAAAATAGAAAATGGCCCTTATTACCATAGTTTGTGTTCTCCTTGTCACTCGTTTGTCTTAATTGTTGCCTATATTGTATCTTTAAGTTTATGTCCAGAGCATCTTCCAAATTAATATAAAAACTTATTAACCCTTGCTCAGCAAAAAGCAGTTACAAGAAAAACCTCCACCCACCTCCCCCTTTATAGAAGATGCTCACAAGATACCATTTCTTAAAAATAAGAAAATGTCTCATAAAAAGGAAAAATTTAATTGCTGAGTAAGTCTAAGTAAGTAAGGAATATTCAGTAAAACTTTCTCTCAAATTTTCTTTCTTTTCTATGCAATATTCAATAAAACTTCCTCTAAATTTTTCTTTCATTCTTTTCTATGCCTCTGCAAGCTATTCTACCCCCCCTTATGGGGCCAGTAATTATCCTTATATTAATTTTCCTTTTTGCTCCTTACCTCTTACAATCTCTAATTAAATTTATCATAGGTCGATAGCAGCTGTAACTAACCAGCAAAACTCCGAAAACATACTCCCGCTACAACGAGAAATTAAAAATCTACTCCTGCCACAGCAAAAGCCTCAGTACCAGCTGGTTCCAGCAGAGGATATCCAAACATCAATCAATAATGCTAAAGCAACTCTTCCCCAACCCCGTCCATGTCCAGCCGGAAGCAGCTAAGAGACAAGTGCGATGTCCCTTTTCCCTACAAAAGTTGCTTTGAGCTAAGTTAAAGCATTAACCCAAAATTCTACCCAAACCCGTACCAAATTTTTATTACAAATGAAAGGTAGGAATGTCAGACCCCAGAAAAGAGTCTAACATATAGAAGGAATGTCTGATCCAGGGGCCCTGCTGCTTATCTCACAGATACCAGGTGGGCCATAAACTAAGGGTTGAAGGCTGTTTTAGAAATCCCAGTCACATTGGCGCCTAGATCCTCAGGGGGCAGACAAGGGAAGATCAAATATGCACATAAGATGAGTACCCATAAACAAGCCAAAAGGCCTACTTCCTCCACATAGATAATGCAGTGCATATCAGAGAAAAGGAGTATGTTAAAAACCTAGTAACCAGTCAGCGGAAACTGATAAGCACTCACCCAGTCGAGGCCCAGAACACACTCAGCAGGACCCTTCCCCCCAATACCCAATGTGGGTTTTTCCTTTAAAAAATGCTCCTCTTAGGAAGAGGGCCGGAGCCATTTTTTCTTTTCTGGTGGCTCCCACCTGCTTTCTTCTGCTTTCTTCCTCTAATAAACCTTAAACTCTCTAAACCATGACTCGCTGCATTGTGTGGATTCTTGAACAGCTCTGGACCTAACAATTTATATGCATTAATCTTGTATCCTGCCACTCTGCTGAATTTGTTTACTAGCTCAAGTAGCTAGCTTTGTCATTGATTTCTCAGGATTTTCCAAATATAAGATCATATCATATGGAAATAATGACAGTTTTACTTCTTCCTTTCCAATTTGGATACCTTTTATTTCTTTAACTTGGTGAAATGCTCTGCTTAGAACTTCTTGCATAATGTCAAATAATAATGGTGACAACAGGCATTCTTGTCTCATTCCCGATCTTAGGGGGAAGGCTTTCAAGTCTCTCACTATTGAATACTATGCAGGCTGTGGGTTTTTCATATATGCCCTTTATCATATTAAGGAAGGTTCCTTCAATTCCTACCTTTTGAAAGGTTTTATCAAAAAGAGATGCTGAATTTTGTTGAATGCTTTTTCAGTGTCTTTTGAGATTATTGTTTGATTTTTGCCTTTTGATTTGTTAATGTGTTGTATTATTACATCGATTGATTTTCTTATATTGAACCACTCTTGCATGCCATGAATGAACCCCACTTGGCTGTGGTGTATAATTCTTTTAATGCACTTTTGGATTTGATTTTGTTGAGAATTTTAACATCTATATTCCTTAGGGAGCCTGGCCTATAGGTTTCCTTTTTTGTAGTATCTTTATCTGATTTTGGTATTAGAGTGATATTAGCTTTAGAAAATGAGTTAGGTAATGTTCCCTTTTCTTCAATTTTTTTAAGAGTTTGAGCAGGAATGGTGTCAATTCTTTTTGGCAAGTTTGGTAAAATTGCCCTGTGAAGCCACCTGGCCCTAGGCTTTTATTTGTAGGTAGATTTCTGATGACTGATTGGATCTCTTTGCTTGTGATTGGTTTGTTAAGGTGTTCTATTTCTTGTTGGGTCAGTCTAGGTTGTTCATGCATTTCCGGAAATTGTCCATTTCCTCTACATTTTCTAGCTTATTGGCATACAATTGCTCATAGTACCTCTTATGATTTTTTTCATTTCTTTGGGATCCATTGTAATTACCCTGCTCTCAATTCTGGTTCTGTTTATTTGGGTCTTCTTTCTTTTTGACTTTGTCATTCTAGCTAAAGGTCTGTCAATCTTGTTGATCTTCTGAAAGAATCAACTTTTGGTTTTATTTATTCTCTCTCTTTTATTCTTTTCTTTTTTTTTTCATTTGTTTCCCAGCTCATTTATTTCTGCTTTAATCTTTGCTATTTCTTTTCTTCTACTTGCTTTAGGGTTAGTTTGCTGATCATGCTCTAGCCTCTTCAATTGTTCAGTTAGGTCTTTGATTTTAGCTCTTTCTTGGTTTTTGATTTATGCATTTAGAGCTGTAAATTTCCCTTTCAGCATTGCCTTTACTGCATCCCATATGTTTTGATATGTTGTCTTCTCATTTTCATTCATCTTCAGATATTTACCTATTTCTCTTGCAATTCCTTCTTTTAACTACTGTTCGTTTAGGAGTGTGTTGTTTAACCTTCATATATTTGTGAAAGATATGGTTCTTTTGTGGTTGTTGATTTCTAATTATACTCCATTATGGTCAGAGAATGTACTTTGAATAGTTTCAATCTTTTAAAATTTCCTAAGACTTGTTTTATGCTCCAGCATATGATCTATTCTGGAGAACATTCCATGAGCTCTAGAGAAGAATGTGTATCCTGATACTTTGAGATGTAACAACCTATAAATGTCTCTTAAGTCTAATTTATTTATCATATTGTTTAGGTTCTCAATTTCCTTATTGGTCCTCTGTCTAGTTGTTCTATCTATAGAAGAAAGTGGTGTTTTGCAGTCTCCCACTATTATTGTAGAAATGTCTATTGCTTCCTTCAGTTTAGCCAACGTTCATCTCATGTACTTTGGAGCTCCTTGATTGGGTGCATAAACATTTCTGATTGTTATTTCTTCTCAATGAATAGTCCCTTTTATTAATAATTAGTGTCCTTCTTTGTCTTTTATGACATCTTTGCATTTAAAGTCTATTTTGTCTGATATTAGTACAGCTAACCCTGCTTTCTTTTGGTTGCAGCTTGTATAGAATATTTTTTCCATCCCTTCACTTTCAGTTTCTTTATGTTGCAGGGTCTAAGATATCAATGGATCATACTTTTTAATCCATTCTACCAGTCTGTATCTTTTAATTGGAGAGTTTAATCCAGTCACATTCAAAGTTATTACTGTAGAGAATGTTCTTAAAACAGTCATCTTATCCTTTGGATTTTAGTTGTCAGATCTATTTTTTCCCTCTCACCTACTGAGTAGTCAGTACTTAGTCTTATGCTGTTTCCCTTGTATATGGTGAATCACTTCTCTCTTGCTGCTTTCAGAACTTTCTCCTTCTCTTCAGCATTTGACAATCTGATCAGCATGTCTCAGAGTGGGTTTATTTGGATTTTCTATTTGGAGTTCATTGGGCATCTCTGATTTGCACATTTATGTTGTTTAGAAGGGATGGGAAGTTATCCCCAACTATGTCTTGAAAAACTCTTCCTAGCCCTTTAGTCTTCTCTTCTCTTTCTGGGACACCAATGATTCTTATATTTGCGTGCTTCATGTTGTCCATCATTTCCATGCAATCTATTTCAAAATTTTTTTATTTTTTTCACCATTTGTTCTTTTGTGTTTTCGCATTCAATTGTCTGACCTCTAGTTCACTTATCCTTTCTTTTGCCTCTTCAAATATGCTGTTGTGTGTCTCTAGTATATTTTTATTTTACCAACTGTATCTTTTATTTCTATAAGATCTGCTATTTTAAAATTTACTCTTTCAAATTCTTTATGCTCTTCTGAGAGTCTTCTTGATGTTCTTTATGTCTTTAGCCTTCTTATTGAAATTGTTTTGGAGATTTGTGTGTACTTCTTTAGTTAATTGTTCCAAATTTCGTGTTTCTTCTAGCTTTTTAATTTGTTCATTTGGCTTGTCCATATCTTCTTGGTTATTCTAGTGCTTTATGATTTTCTGTCAGCTTTCTTGCATTTGCTTATCTTGGTAAAATTATTTTGAGAAATGCAGGATTTGAGCACATATGTAGTTTGGCAGAGCTACACCTTGGTGGAGTGCACGTAACTTGTCCTACCAGCAGATGGTGCTCTTCAGCAACCTCTTACTCTCTAGCCAGCTTTCCCCAACTTCTCCTGTGTGCTGGGTGGGTCCAAACTGGGTGAGTATCCAATCAGTGCATCAGTTCTCTGTGTGTACTGGGGGCTGCCTGCCCTGGGAATAAGACGTGGGCCCTGTGCAGTTTGACAGGAATCCACTCAAGGGCACCCTCCAGCTCAAACGTGCCCTACTTCCTGCCTGATGTGCACCTGTGAGCCTCTAAGGTGTGGAAGGGGCTCCTGGTGCTTCCGTTTAGCACCCTCTGCTATCCCCACTTCTTGCCTATGACCCCTCTCCAGACTTTCATGAGGGGAGAGTAAATGCAGCCAATATATGTCCTCTGCCTCCCATGTTCACTCTCAGGAGCTCCTGGCCATGTGGCTGTGGAAGATTATCTCTCCAGTTAATTGTTAAGGTGGATGCATAGTAGGGGAGAGCTGCTGCTCACTCCTTGCCTGGCAGCTGCCTCACCACTGCCAATCCCAGGAGGTGGTCCCAGCTGAATAAACTCACCCTGTCTCTTGAGGGTCAGTCTCTCTGCCTTTCTATCCATGTCCCCACCACATACTATAGGAGTCCCTCTATGGCCACTCACACCTGAAACCGCAGTCTGGGTGTCCTCTCTAGTTTCCTTCACCTGGATAACTGATTTTTTATAAGGTGGCAAAGACCACTCAATTGGGAAAACATAATATCTTCAACAAATGGTGCTGGGAAAAAAAAGGACCCTTACCTCACACCATATACAAATAACAACTCAAAGTGCATCAAAGACCTAAATATAAGAGCTAAAAACACCAAATTCCTAGGAGAAAATGTAGGGAAACATCTTTGGGACCTTGTGCTAGGTAACGGTTTCTCAGTCTTTACACCCAAAGCACAAGCAAGAAATTAACAATAGATAAATAGGACCTCATCAAAATAAAAAACTTTTTGCCTCAAAGGACTTTATCATGAAAGTAAAATGAAAACCTTACTAATGGGAGAAAACATTTGGAAGCTACATATTTGATAAAGGATTAATATCCAGAACATATAAAGAAATCCTTTAACTTAACAAAAGACAAACAACCCAATTAAAAAATGTGCAGAAGACCTGAAAAAACAACTCTCCAGATAAGATATACAAATGGTCAAAAAGCACATGAAAAGATGGTCAACATCATTAGTCATCAGGGAAATGCAAACCAAAACTAAAATGAGACACCATTTCATACTCATTAGAATGGCTGCTATTAAAAAATGGAAAATAACAAGTGTTGAAGAGGATGTGTAGAAATAGGAACAGTCATTCAGTGCTGGTGGCAATGTAAAATGGTGCAACCTCTATGGAAGACAGTTTGGCAGTTCCTCAGAAAGCTAAATATAGAACTGCCATATGACCTGGCAATCTCACTGTCTGGTATATACCCCAAAGAATTGAAAGCAGGGACTTGGACAGACATTTGCACACTGATGTTCACAGCAGAATTATTCACAATAGCCAAAAGATGGAAGCAACCCAAGTGTACATCAACTGATGAATGGATAAACAAAATGTGGTATATTTATACAGTGGAATATCATTCAGTGATAAAAAGGAATGAAGTTCTGATACATGCAACAACATGGATGGATTTTGAAGACATCAAGTTGAGTAAAATAAGCCAGACAGAAAAAGACAAACATTATATGATCTCCACTGTTTTGAAACAATTAGAATAAGAAAACTCATAGGGCCAGAATCTAGAATATATGTTACCAGGGGTCAGGCTGGGGATAAGGAATGGGATGTTAAGGCTTCAAATTTACTGGTTACCGATTTGAAATAATGGAAATGTTTTGGTAATGGATGGTGGTGATGGTAGTAAAACATTGTGAATGCAATTAACAGTACTGAAATGTTAGATTGAATATATAGTAATATATATATATTACTACATATATATTTTTAATATAGAACTTTAAATATAGAACATTTAATATAGAACATTAAAAAAAATCCATGGAACTATACAACATAGTGAGCCCCAAGTTCAACCATGACCTTTAATTAGTAGTACAATTATAGAAATGTGCTATCATAAATTGTAACAAATATTCAACAACAACGGAAGGTGTTGGGGGTGGATTGGCATATGGAAATCCTGTATTTTGTTCATGATTGTTTTGTAAATCCACAGCTTCTCTAATAAAATAAAAATCCTCAAACATTTTAGCTTAGTATATGAAATGTGAGTTTCTTATGGGCAGATTGGCTGTTCTTATTTTCCTTCCTCATAGTTTTCATTATTTCCCTGAGCATATTCCAGTTGCTTAATGGGGATGAGAGATAATCAAAGAATATTCACCAATGTGCCACCTGTAGAAAATTGAGACCCATTGTAAACCTTTTCAAAGTGTTTTTTGTATAATCACTTTGCCCAAACAAGGATCCATTTCTCACATTTGAATGAAATGTGAAATTTCTCTACCATCCCTGGTTTCTTCAAGCTTTTCCCTTTGTTTTCTTCCTTTCTGCCATTTCCAGGTCTAATGAATATACATTATGCAAAATGCCAAGATGTCTCTGCAAGAAAGCATTTTTTAAAGTGAAAAAAATTTCTTCTTTCAATGCTTATTAGCTCAAAAACACAGATTCCTTACACCATGCAAGAAAATAAATTCCTGATGTACTAAAGACCTAAATGTAAAACTAAACTATAAAACTATGAGAAGAGATAACAAGTAACTATTATTATGAACTTCCTCAAAAGAAAGCTTTTTTAAACAATACATAAAATATCACAAATGATCAAGGAAAAACTTAACAGGTTATAATTAAAAATAAAAACCCTAATTATCATAGGCAAAGTTAGAAGACAAGTAAAAACCTGGGAGAAAATATTTGCAACATATTTAACAGAAAAAAGATTAGGATCTGGTATATATGAAGAATTACTACAAATAAATATAAAAAAAGACAAACCCAATAGAAAATAGGCAAAAGATATGAATAAGCACTTCATATAAGAGGAAAACAAAATGGGCAATGAGCTTAGGAAATGCTTAATTTCATTAGTGATCAAGGAAATGCATATGAAAAACAATGATTAAGCTCCATGTCATTGGCAAAAATTATAATCTTACAGCATCGAAACTGAAGAGAATGTGGGGAAATGGGAATTTTGAACCAAATGGATAACAATGTACAGTCAAATGGGAAAACAATGGCAATTTTTTAATAAAATGGAAAATGCATACATTGTATGACTCAGAAATTGTAGTTTTAGGTTTATATCTTAAAGAATAATTTACACATGGTCACAAGGAAACATATAAAATAATTCAGCAGCATTTTTTGTAATAGTGAAACATTTGGGAGGCTTTTCTGTCTTAGCTTAAATTTCCCACAAAAGCACAGACCAAGGCAAGGTCTTGCATGCAGATAGTTTATTTTGGGAAGTAATTCCAGGACATAGAAGTGGGGAGACTGGGAATAGTGGAAGAGGAAGGAGGAAAAGTCAATCCAATGGTGTGTGTCTAGCTGGTCACCCCAGGTGGCAACTCTAGTGGAACTCAATCCCCTAGAGACTTCCTTGGGAAACATGCAGAAAGCACCATGGAATTGTTTGCCATAAAAGACAGGAGGATAAAAATACATTTATCCATGAGTCAAGGGTTCCTGCTTCTATTGGTCAAGGGTTGCCACATGGGGTGTTAACTCTCACTTCCAG
>PVKY010010757.1:0-12431 GCA_004027775.1 Bradypus variegatus
GCTTTGTTCAGAGCATCCACAGACTCGGAGCCTGTCCCAGGGGTGGGGCCCATACTCCTTCCAGCAGTTGGTTCTCCATGTGTGGTCTGGGAACCCTGGGGGCTCCCCAAAGCCCCCCTAGACGTGTCTGAGTGTCCTAAGGCCACCGTGACAAATGTCCACACACTGGGCAGCTTAGAGCAGCAGGTGTCCCTGTGAGCCGGGTACCGGCCGGTCACACGCCCTCCAGAGGCCCCAGAGAGGCCCTTCCTGCCTCGTCAGCTCCCGGTGGTCCCGGCCGTCCTTGGTGCTCCTCGGTGTGTGGCCACCTCACCCCCAGTCTCTGCCCCCGTTGCCCCACGTCCCTCTCCCCTCTCCATATGAGGACTCCAGTCAGATCGGCTCAGGGCCCACCCGACCCCGTGTAGCCTCCTTACCTAATCCCATCTGCCAAGGCCACGTGCCCAATGAGGTCAGCAACTCAGGACACCAACACGCCTTTGGGGACCATGACACAGCCCCCAACAGGAGTCCACAAAGCCACATTCATGGTCCTGTAAAGATGGCAGCTGCCCTCCTCCCTCCCACACACCCAGCGTACTGCGGGGTCTCCCGAAGCCTCGTAATGTTTGACATGGCAGCAGACTGAACGCGGACACAGACAGGAATCCAGCTCCTTCTACTAAGCCAGACACTAGTGAGTTTGCAAAAAGGGAAAACATTGCCACTCTTCTCACTGGGATTGTTCTTGTTTTGGAAAAGAGTTGTTTTCCAAAACACACATTATTTATGTTAACATGTAATAGGGTTTATTGTTGTCATTTTTAAGTGAAGTAACAATGAAATATTTTTAAATTCTCCCTTTTATTATCTAAAAGGGCAAATATCAATGGATATAAAACCCATAACCAAAGTCCCTGGGGTCCTAAAGAATTCTTAAGAATCGAAGGATCCTTGGACCAAAAGTTTGAGAAACCCTGTGCTACCCCCACCCTGCTTTCCCTGAAAGCACACAGAAAAATAACCCGGTGTTATCACCCAGGAGATGCTGTAGGGGCTGCTGAAGGTTCTGGCATATTGCACAGATGATGTGGGTGGCTGCCTGGTTTTCTGACCTGGCTCGACCGCACAGCTTCAGCAAGTGACGTAAACTCCCCCTGACTTGGTTTACTCACTGGCAAAACAGGGATAATGTCAGTACCCACTTCCCAGGGCTGGCGAGAGGATGAGATGGGTGTATGGTTGTAAAGCATCTGAGGATCGTGGTGGCCCATAGGTTTGCCATCACTCTCATCTCCATGGATTCTGGGATGGCCCTTTGGAAGAGAGCTGGAACGAGAAGGAGCATGGGGCCAGTGGTCTACCTACTCTAAGGACCACTTTCAGCAGCAGTGGGTGGATAGGATCCCACGACTGGGCAGCTCCCAGTGACACCAGGGCTCTGGCCACCCCTGGCCTGCCCAGCTGGGTGCTGAGGATGGGACACTGAGTCTGAGAGAAGTCCACCTCCACAACCGCTGTCTCCTTGGCCAGGAGCCTGGGAGCTTGGAAACAGCTTCATGTATAAATACTGATGACCAATCTACAGAGAGAAAGAACGTAGCCTGGGGGCAGAAAAATGCGAAAGAGGAGCCCCCGTCCCCAGGAAGGTGGAACAGGGAAGCCTGGCCCAGCTTCTGCCCCCACCGGTGGCTTACACAGCTGTGCTCTCTGTCCTTGGAGCCCAGGGCAGCCCCAGAGTCCCCACGATACACGTCTCTTCTCCCTTAACCTCATGTGATGTGGGCATCCATCCCCCGCAACCCAGAAAACCTTGTCAAAGACAGACAGACTCCAAAGAGGCAGAACGGCCCCAAGACTGAACCTGCCAGAACCTGAACACAAACCATATGCCATATCTGGGTGACACCTGAGACTCAGAGCCTGAGCCCAGAAGCTGCGAATGTCAGCATTTACCCGACACAGAAAATGTCCAAGGAGCTGAAAATGAGTCCAGACTTCACTTAGAGACAACGCGTGAAGCGGAGCTGGTTAGGACTAAGGCAAATCAGACTGAAGGGTAAAGGACAATGGTAATAGTGTTTTAAAACTTTAACTTCTGTGTGAAAGCAAAGAAAGAGATGGCTATTTGGAGCAAAATCTATATTTTCTGTAGCACAGTCTAATTTGTATGGTCTGTTTATTCAAACACCATAATTACATGGAACTTTGAATAGGGAGTAAGATCCAGTTGGTTTGTATAAGTTAGTGTGAAATGGCGATATATCCCTGAGTAATTCAGGCAGAGAGTAAAAATATATTTGCAGGGCCCCCTGAGGAGCTGGAGAAAAATGCAGAAATGTTGAACATCCCCATCTGAGTTTTTGCTGATATTCTCACAAACGTTGAGGACTGACAATTTGGTATGTGAGCCCTCGATCTTGGGGCTTGCCTTTATGAAGCTTGTTACTGCAAAGGAGAGGCTAAGCCTACTTAAAATTGTGCCTGAGAATTACCCCCAGAGAACCTCTTTTGTGGCCCAGATGTGGCCTCTCTCTCTAAGCCAACTTGGCAGGTGAAATCACTGCCCCTCCCCCTACATGGGACATGACTCCCAGGGGTATATATTTCCCTGGCAACAGGGACACAACTCCTGGCAATGAACCTGGACCTGGCATCATGGGATTAACAAAGTCTTCTTGACCAAAAGGGGGAAGAGAAATAAAACAAAATAAAGTTTCAGTGGCTGAGAGATTTCAAATGAAGTCGAGAGGCCTCTCTGTAGGCTTTTTGTATGCATTATATAGATATCCTTTTTTAGGTTTTAGTATATTGGAATAGCTAGAAGGACATACCTGGGACTGTCGAACTGCAACCTAGTAGCCTTGATTCTTGGAAGTGATCAAGTAACTATGCAGCTTATATGGTGTGACTGTGTGATTATGAAAGCCTTATGGCTCACACTCCCTTTATCCAGTATATGGATGGATGAGTAGAAAAATGGGGACAAAAACTAAATGAATAATAGGGGGGATGGACAGGATGGCATGTTTGGAGTGTTCTTTTTTACTTGTAGTTTTATTCTTATTTTTATTCTTTCTTTGGAGTAATACAAATATTCAAAAATTGATTATGGTGATGAATGCACAGCTATATGATGGTGCTGTGAACAACTGACTGTAACTGTGAATGACAGTAGGGTGTGTGAATATATCTCAATAAAACTGAATTAAAAAAAAATCAACCACCTGGCATTAAGCTTTGATGCACTTGAACTTGACCTGGGGACATTCCCAGAATAGACCCTAAATAATAAAAAAAATTCAAAAAAAAATATGGCCACAGGACAGACAGGGTGCTCTTTCTACTCCTTTAGCAATGGCAATGTTTCCCTAAATTCCAAACACTGTGCAAATATGGTGCCAAAAGAAAAGAGATATGCCTTGGAACTCTTCCTAAGAGAACGGGACACTGATTTGCCCATGCTGGGAATTATTAACAGCACACAGCTAAGCCCACACCTTAACTGTCTGCAGGAACTCCATTCCCAGCTTCATTTGGACTCAGGGTTCAATGGGAAAAAAAAAATCACTGTTTAACCACAGCTGTTGAACTGCACACACTCCCAAACAACAGCCTGGTAAACATTCCAGGGGTGCGGTCCCAGTGCACCTGAATCCATGCACCACCTACCCAGGGACCCGAAACCCTGTCACCCCAAGGCCTCTGGCAGTGCACTGGGGCCAGAACGCAGCCACAGGGAGGCCAGAGGGCCAGACCAGGTCAGTCACTTCTTGGAGCTGAATGACACACGCAGGTGGGAAAGCCTCTAACCACAATACCCTAGTGAAATTTTCCAGTCGACATATTCACTCAACAAACGTCCCCTGGGGCCCACCCTGTGCTGGGTGTCCCTTTCTGGTTGAATTGTCAGGAGAGTTGGGGTTCAAATGCTCATGCCCACCTCCCGGGCGGCCGGGGCCATCCGGCTCAGCTTGCGCTCAGCCCCAAAGGCGGTGTCAGCTGAAGGCCTGGGTCTGGTTCTGCTCAAAATGACACTGAACTCACCTCCAGGTCCCCAGGCCCTCTGACTCTGCCCCCCACCTTCAGTCTCAAGTCGTACCACGTACCCCCAGATCTCCAGCTGGATCCCAATGGGGAGGCCTCGGTATGTGGGCCAAACCCTCTGGGGAGGGAGGCGTCAGGCTGGCCGCTTGCCCAAGCGCTCGGCCTCTCCCCTCCCAGGCCCAGGGTTCCAGGGGCTCCTTCTGAATTCTCTCATACAGCCCAGGGAGGAGGCGGGACCCCAAGCACGGAGTCTGGGGGCTCAGCCCAGGTGGAGCAGGTGCTGGGGCCGGCAGGCCCACCTGCCAGTGCTGTACCTACTGGGGCCCGGTGAGAGCCACCTGCTCCCACCAGCCCTTTCAGGCTGCAGCAGAATCTTGTTCATTCCTCCAACCTGCAGGGGGCTTCAAAGGGGGTGCACGGGCACTTTCCACTGGGGATCCCCACACAGTTCCAAGGAGTTAATCAAAGGCAATCCTGAAACTGCTCCATGGGAGAAGGCGCTTGGGGGCTCCATTTCCCACAGCCCCTCCCCCCTTACAGGTGCATGGCTTCTCCTCCAATGGGAAACCTGGAGGGCAGCACCCCATGCATGGAGAGGGTGGGCACAGCCCGGGCAACCAGGCCTCAAACCAACACAGGGGCACTTGGGGTGTGGCACCCCCTTCCCACCCACAGGCTCAATTCCAGCAGCATTTTACTTTTCCACCTCTCAAAATCTACAATTTTGATCAACCGTGCTCTCTCAATGATGGGGCTGTTTTCTCAGGTCATTAGCAATTTTTTAATTCTTAGTATCTGGAGGTCACAGAAAAATTTTTTAAAAATATATCAAATATCAATTTTTGTATTTTTTTCTTGCAGTGAAGTATGCTGGATTGACTAATGAAAGATTTACCAGCATAAAAACATGTGATATTAAAATAAAATTCTTTGGGGAAGTGGAACGGCAATGCAGGCTCTAGGAAAAATGAACAATAAAGATTCCCTAAAGCTCGTGCATGTATGTGTCAGTGAAAACAGGTGGCTGTCAGATCGCAGAGGCATTTACAGTGTGGTGGCTACAGTTACAGAGTCACATAGCAGTTCTTTTTAAACGTGGGTAGAATGTCAATATTTGTCTCGCAGAAGGGGTTAGGGTTACCCATCCTTTGCAAATGTTTAAACCTAAAATGAAAAATTTTAGATGTCATGTGCAAAGTACAATAAATGGTCACTGATAGAATCTGGGGATAGGTTCACAGGAGTTCGCTGCTTAATTCTTTCAGTTTTGCCAGATATTTGAGTGTTTTACAAGAAAATGTTGCATGAAAGGTGTGAGAGGTCACAAAACTTTTAAAAACTGCACCTCTAGAGGACCAAGAGGCAAAAAAAACAATGTGAAGTGCCCTGCCCCCTTCCGGCTGGACCCTGGGGGTGTGCAATAATTATGCAGCTAATGAATACCCCCGGTGAGCCTCCCAAATGAGGCCCCTTTAAGTGAAGAGCTCAGGGCTCTGTCCAATTGTTCTTACTAAAACCCTCAGTGTTTCCCAAAGTGTGGTCCTAGAGCTACCAACAGTGGAACCCCTCTGAAAGCTGGCCTGCCCTGCATCTTCTGCTTCAACCAGAATTTCTGGGGGGTGGGCTGGGAGCCCTTCACCCCTGGGGCTCACCCCATTTGAAATGTGCAGCCTCGGACTGGGAGCTCAGGGTTGCTGGTGTCCTTTCTGCCCCTCTCCGAGGCATCCCTGGGCATCCTGAATCTTGTAGAAGCCACAGCCCTTGGAGGAGGCCTTGGCAAACCCACCCCACGAGGCCCCTGGGACGCAAACCCCCACCCTGTGCCCCCTGCTCTGCGCTGACACCAGCAGCAGCCTGCGGGGATGGGGGGCAGGGTGGGGGGGCAGCACTCCTTATGCAGCTGTCAGCAAACCCCAGCGGCCAGGCCGGCTTTTAAGGGCTTAATCTCCCAGAAAGTGGCCTGGGTCCCAGCTCACCCAGCTCAGAACCTCTCATCAAGAGGGACCCAGGTGCACAGCCCCGAGCCCTGAGCCCCAAGCCTGGGCCGGCCCTCTGCTCTGGTGCCTGTGCTGGGGTGGGGGCCTCTTACCCACCCCTGCCCCATTAGCCAGACCCCTTGCAGGGGCGGGGGTGGGGCTGCCAGGGTCACCCTTATCACCTTCAAAGGCCAACCTCAGTATGACCACAAAAGCCACTAAAATTAACTTTCCTTAGCCATCTGGAAACATTTCTTGAATCTGCTTCTTGCCACCCACCCCCTACCCCCAAAAAACAAAACAAAACAAAACAAAAACACAGATCATGTCAAGAAATCTGATGAGAAACTCAGGAATTCCTCCGCTGAAGGCAGCTTTCTCACAGGGCAGTGACAGAGAGGCTGATTTTCTAGCTGCCCCCTTGATGCACTTGCGCACCGGGAGGAATGGGACGGGGAATGGGAGCCGGGCTCTCCAAGCCGCCTGGGGTGGGACATCAGCTCCACACCACCAACTGTGTGTGGTGGTCACCGGGCTCCCCTCCTCCGGTCTCAGGCTCCTGACTGTAAAATGGAAATGAGGACAGAACCTGCTCCTTGGAATTCCGTGAAACTAAATGAGGCAACACAGAGCAGGCATTGACCACAATGCCCAGCAGAAAGAAACACTGGCAAGTGGCAAAGGGGCTATCACTGCAGCTGGGGACAGCCTTTTGCAGCTTCTGGGTGGCTGCTCCCTCCCTCAGAACCAGGACCTCCTCGCTCAGCCTGGGGGGCCTACTGCACCCCAGGGTCACGTCTATCATCACGCAGGGAGCGCCGTGTGCTAAATCTCCAGTGGCTACTCTTCCTCCCCGCCAGCCTGGAAGCTGGGGGAAGGGGGCAGAGCCCTGACCTTTGGCCAGCTCCAGGCCCTCAACTGATTATTTGCGGAGCTCATTTTTATGCAACATGCAGAGAAAATCAAATATAGCCAGGAACACCCCTGAGCATCAGAGAACAAGAGGCCCCTCATTTGGGGGTGGGGGTTGATGCAGTGCCCGGGGACACACAGGTCAACCAGCCCAGGGCTCCAGGCCAATTCTTTCTTCTAGCAAGTAATCCCTTCGCTGAGTGCCCAAGGGAACGACTGGGGGGCTCCAAACATGAAAAAGACCTGCCAACGTGGAGTATGACTCCCAGGGAGGAATCTGGACCCGCCATCGTGGGATGAAGAACATCTTCTCCACCAAAAGGGGGATGTGAAATGAAATGAAACAAGTTTCAGTGGCTGAGAGATTCCAAAAGGAGACGAGAGGTCACTCTGGTGGGCACTCTTACGCACAATATAGACAACCCTTTCTAGGTTCTTACTCTTATTACTTTTGTGTGTGTGGTAATAAAAATGTTCAAAAATTAATTTTGGTGATGGACACACAACTATATGGTGGTACTGTGAACTGATTGTACGTTTTGTATGACTGCATGGCATGTGAATATAGCTCCATAAAATTGAATTATTAACAAAAAAAAAAGACCTGCCATTGTTTGGGGCGCTATCCTCTCCCCCCTCCCCCTCCTCTTTCTCCGCTGCCTGGTCAAGGCAGCAGGCTCCGAACACGGGCCAGAGATTACCAGGGGGAGAGAGATCCTAGGCTCCCCTCCACCCAGCTCAGGGTCCTCGTACAGGACAATGCGGGGCTCCTTAAGAGGCAGCAAATGTAAATTCCTGAGTTTGTCCCGGCCGCCCCTCCCCCTTCCTAAGGAGCAGGCTCTCAGATTAAGGCAAAGCTCAGCCTTAAATTTACAAAGTGGAAGACTTGAATTCCAGGGAATTAGGAACTCAGGTATCACTTGCTAGGAACCAAGCCTTAGCTCCACCCCAAGGATTTACTTTACTGGGGGAGACACACCCGGAAGCCCCAGTTTCCACTCCCAAACGGAATTCCATTTTGGGAAAAGTCCCACTGCTCTCCTGAGCTGACAGGGACACCAGAAATCAAGACTTACAGGACATATTTGGAAATAAAGCATGACAAAGAATTATTTTTCCATAAATACCAGGTTTTATTAGTGTTTTTCTGTATATTAGTCAACTCCTGCCATGTTTTTCTTTGTTCCTATCTTCTTCCCCATCACTGATGAAACAAAGTGGGGTGCTATCTCTGACCTCCTGTTGGCACCCCAAGCCTGGACCCTCCAAGGCCCAGGCCTCCTCCTAGCAGGGACCCCCGCCTCCCCCAAGCCTGGGCCAAGCCCCCTGCACATGGAGTGCCCGGCAGAGGGCGCTGCACCCAACCCGTGAGCATTTGCTGAATGAATGAATGAAAATCTCTCGGAACTTCCCCCAATATGAACCAGGCTTTCAAAAGCAAACTGTATTTGGAGACAGGAGGCAGAGGAATCCCCCAACGGGATCTAATTTGTTAAAAACAGCCACATAAGGTCCAAAGGACTCATCAGACCCACCTATACAGGCAAAATCACCTCACACCCAGCCTCCTGGATGCTGGAACAAAATAATTACAGCCTCCTTCAAGGAGCGACCCCAAGAAGCTTTCCACCCGTTCCTCCCTTTTTGGAAAACAAGAGATTCCTGAGCATAATAACAGAATCCCTTTTCCATCAGTACAAGCTCCCCAGGAGCTCTAACATCCAGCCACTGTTCAGGCCATCTGATCCCTATTACAAGGGTCTCTCTCACGCCTCCTTTAGGAACAACAGGAATGAGAGGGCAAAACTCCACAGCTACCTTCCATTCCTCCCTAAATACCACTGAACCCCCAGGAGGCACGAACCTCCATTCCACTCGGCTTCAGGCAATCAAAAGGTTGACCCTTTTGTCAACTCCCCCTTGTTACCACCCCCAAGTGGCTTGAAATCTGGAGTCTCCAACAACTCTGGCCTCCCAGGCCTGTTCCCAACAACTGGAAAGAAAACCCCAGGGCGCCGAGCACTGTGCCGGGTGCTTAAAGGGTCGTCATCAACTCGGAGACCAGGGGCTTCCTAATCCGGGCCCAATCTTCCAGCTCCATTTCCAGGGGCCGGGGCCTCCCTGCGGCTGGGTCAGCAAAGTCCAGTCAAGGCCAAAGCAGATCACAGCCGCCACCCTCAGAGGATCACTTCCGAAATTACCTCTCTGCATTTTGAAGTTTAATTTAATTAGCCGATTGACCTCATTAACGTTCAAACTTGAGTTTCAAACCAAAAAAGGAGGTCAGAGAACTACCCAATTTACTACCTCGCATTTCCACCTGGAAAGCACTCTATTTTTGGATGGCCTCTGAGCGCCACCGGGACCGTCCCCGCACCTGCCACCCGAGACCCCCATGTACGGTGGCCTGAGCCTCCACCCACGGGGCCCAAGCGCCTTCCAAATCGAACCGCTCAGGGCCGCTTTAAAAGCTCCATGGCTCAAGACCAGGGTCGCAGGCACCGGCCTCGCCCCCCCCGGAAGCCCCCAGCCCCACCGAAACGCGACCCTTCCCCTTCTGCCCCGCGCAAGATGTCGGCGCTCAGGACCGTCCAAGGACCGCGCGCCGGGACCCCCGTATCTCCCGAACCCAGACGGCGGGGTCCGCCGCGGCCCCGCACCTTCCCCACGCCTGCGGCGAGGTTCGCGGCGCGCTCCCCCAAACTCTGAACCCGTGCAGCGAAATCTTCCTGGGGGTGGGGGTGTCGCACCTGCTCGCTCAGTCCCCGAGAACCCAGCCCACGTGGCAAGGGCGCGGTGGGTGTCTCGGGGCGCGTTCAGGGGTTGCCGGGCAGAGGCTCCTGGGCCGCCGGGGGGGGAGGGATGCCCGGGTGAAAGTTGCCAGGGAAACTTGAGCAACTCGCGCGCGCCAATGCCAGCTTCCTGCATAATTCACGGGCGGCGGCGGCGTGGCGCAGGGGCTGCTCACCTGCACTCGCCCGTCCCCCACCACCACCCAGGCTAGTGAGGGGCGGCGGGCAGAGGCCGGGGGCTCAGCGGGAGCGACGCGCGACCCGGGGACCAGGGGTCCTGATCCGCAACCCCCGGGACGCACCGGGTGCGCCCGCCCGGGCCCCCCAGAACCCGCTGCGCCCGTGGCGCGCGCCTGGATGGTGGCTCCGGGAGCCGGGAACAGGTCCCCGGTGACCGCTGCTGGGGCGGGGGGATCCGGCCTCTGTGGCGAGGGTCCCGCGCCCCGCGCGCCCTCTAGCGGCCCCGCCGGGGTTGCTCCACCCGACTAGTGGGCTGAGTTCGTCGGGCGGGCGGGGACTACGGGCGAGGAGACCCGGGTCGGGGGCGGCGGGCGGCCCTCCTCGGTTGCCCCAGAGGCAGGGGCAGGGCGCGCTCGAGGAGGCGGCGATCCCAGGGGATAAGGGACACAAGCGTTCACGCAGCTCCCAACGCGCTGTAACCAGCCCCTGCCGGGAAGGAGGGGAGGGGGAAGGGGGAAACTCTGCAGAGAAGTGCCCCCGGCCCCGACGCGCGCAGCCCTCCCCCACCACCTCTCCCCACCCCCAGCCTCCGAAGCCTCCGGGACGGTGCTTACTCGGTGGTTGGTGCTCCTGGATCCCGGACGCACCCCAAACGGAGTGGGTCAGCAGGATCGGGCGCCCGGGGCCACTGATGGCCCGGCCCGGCCCCGCGCGGGGGGCCCCAGCCGCCCCCACCCCGCGCCCGCCCCGGCCGCCGCCTTACCTGGCTCCGGCGGCCGCTCAGTGAGTCGGGGGCGGATCCGCACCCCCGAGGGGCCTTGGGTCTGCGCGCACCTGGCTCGGCCGCGAGGACCTGAGCGGCGCCTCGCCCAGCCCGGCGGAGAGCTCGGGAACCGCCGCCGCCGCTCAGGTGTCCCAGGGACCGGGGGGCAGGGAGGGGGAGGGAGGCGCGGCCCCGCCCCGAGATGCAGCCGGGGGACGGGGGGCTTCTGGGAACCGTGCCGGGTCCCACGGTCCCTCCCCAAGGCTGGGCCGGGTCCGCGCCTTTGGCACCGGCGTGGGTGGGGGAGGGGGCGTCTCGCCGCCGAAAGGACGCGCGTGGTCCAGGATCCCGCCCGGGATCGTCCCCCCACCTGCCCGGCTCTGCTCCCGAGCCCGGCGGCGGCTCCCGCGCGGCGTGTGGTGTCTGTTGTAGCAACCCCGGCCCGCGGGGAGCCCGCGGTTGCCTCCACCCGCCGCCCCGCCCCGGGCTGCGTGGCTCCCCACCCCCTCCCAGCCCAGTGAAACCCAGCGGAGGAGAAAGTCCCTTAGTTTTGTAAAGCCCGGCTCATTCTGCACGGTGATCCCGGGGCGCCCGCCCCAGAGTATTTTATATTAATAGGATTCGGAAATCCGGAGGCTGACTGCGCGTCAAAACGCTTGCCGAGCGAATGAAAACTTTGTACCTGGGAATCAGCCGCCATCTGCTTCCCAGGACGCGGGTCTGGGCGCTTTCCCCCCAGGAGCGTGCACCGCAGCGACTCCGCACATGTCCCCCGGCCAAGAAAAGACGGGTGTGTGTGTGTTCGCGCGCGCGCGCGCGCGCGGTTGGGGGAAATAATAGCCGACTGCTCGGGTGAAACCAAGAGGCGAAAAATTAACCCTCCGGAGTCGCCCGGGATTTCCACCATAGTCCGGGACTCCGGATTGGCTGGGGTGGCCAAAGCCCAACGGGGCTTGTCTGGAGCCCCTGGCCCAGGCGCCAAGCAGTGACGTGGGCGGGTCTCCCGTCCCCTCCTGAGGCAGGAGCAGTCAGCCAAGACAGTTTCTCCAGCCCCCGATAATGCCCTGGTGGTGGCACTCCGTACGAGCTATGTGTCTCTGAGCAAGCTCTTGTGGTCTCTGTGTCCTGGCTTATTCCAGCATTCTGGGAGGGGGACGCTTCCCACCACCAAGATCTGCAGCCTGGCCGGTGGGGGTTCGACACCAGGATCTTAGAACAATTCACTTCCCAGTGGAGCACACAGCCCCAACCTGTGTCCCCCACGAAAAAAAATTATATATATATATATATAAAGTCAATTTTATGGGACATGCCTGAGAGATTTGCATGGACCAGTGACTTCAACATACCAAAGGCAAGGTTAAATATTTGCTCTAGATACTTGTTTTTTTTTCTGCTTGCATAATTGCTCCACATTTCAAAGAGGCCTTTAAAAGCACTTAGGTCAAAAAAAAGTTCTATTTGGGGGCCTGAATATTTAAGGGCGCACTTGGGGTAAATATTGTAACTCCGGGAGGGCAGCTACCAGGTTGCAAACTTCTTCCAATCCTCTGCTTCCTTGAGCGTGATACTTAAAAAGTATGTTTGTTGAATGAATAAAAGAAGTAAGCAATCAAAGAATACTAATCCTTGAAACGGGAAGAACGAAGCCCCAACAGGATCTTGCAGGTGTAATTACTTTGGCTTAGAGGCTGGGGGTGGGGGTGGGGTGGGGGCTCAGCAGAATGTTCTGATGTTCTCTGACAGTGGCTGCTCCAAGGTGTGGCTTACAGGTGTGGGGTG
>PVKY010010758.1:0-12433 GCA_004027775.1 Bradypus variegatus
CTTTTCATGTTTGAAAAAGAACATAAACATTTATAAAATGGGGAAAAGCAGACTTCAGAAAGAGACAGAAGGCAAATAGCACTTTGCGGGGCTGGCCTCGGTGCAAAATATGTCAAAGTAAACGTGCCTGATTTTATTGCTGTGGGAGCTCACGGGCCTCGGCCTGGCAGGGCACAGGCTCTCAGCTGACCTCAGGTGTCCAAACAGGTGTGGCTCCCGGGGTCACATGGGTGGGTGGTCAAGGCTCTAACTGAGAGGGGCGTCTGCTGCCCTGAGGCATAAGAGGGGCCGGGAGTGTCCACGGCAACTTCCAGCCTCCTGGTGGAGGGGCCCGGCCTGACTCTGCTTCCAGGAGCTCACTCCCTGTGCCACAGAGGATGCACCGCGTCAGGCAGGAAAAGGGTGTCCACTTCCTCTCCTTTGCTCTTGCATCTGCCCTTGAGGTGCAGCCTAGACACCCTTCTCTTGCGTTGCTATTGTCACCAGCAGAGGCAAGTTCTTCCCCGAAAAGTCAAGTAAATCCATCCTGGCTAGTACAGTTGAACTAAACCAATTTTAGGTGACTAGTACCTTACATTTGTGTAATAGCTTGACAATGATTTAAAAGTGTCTTTATAACCAATTTTTGTAGCTTTGCTCCATCTTGTGAGTTACCCAGGATATCCCTATTTAGCGGTTGGGGCAATAGGGACAAAGGGCCTCCAGGAGAGGTATCCACAGTGACCCTGCCAGTCTCGGCACCGCTGGACATGGGCTGGGGCCCCCTGGTTCTAGGGTGGCCTCTTTCAGGAACATCTGAGATCTCCTAAGAAAATGAGAAATAAGTTGTGCCCTGGGGATCGTTGACCCCATCCTCTCACAAGTGGAGACTGGGAATCCCTGTTACCCCTGGGCAGAGTCAAACCGGCCGGGACTGAGCAAGCCTCTGTCCAGCCCCTGTGCCACGTTGATGGGGTCACCTGCATTAGGAGCACGAAGTACCCACGGTCCTGGCACCTCCTCCTGCACACTATTCTGAAAGTTCTCCTGGAGTTGCCCCCGGATGGCGAACTTCTGCCTCGTTGCTATGTGTTATGTACAGGCTAATAAATGGTCAAGTTCCTGGCTTGTAAGTGAAATTATATCTCCTCAGGGTGGCAACAAAAACATTTAAAACTTTTAGTCTCTGTGTGCAGGGGGAGAAGAGGAAAAGGGGTGGACAATTAAAGTGGACCCTGACACTGCACTGGCCATGCCCCCGAACCCCTTATACAGGTGTGGGGTTCAGGGTCAAGGACTGAGGCTGGGTGGCATGGGAGAGGCCCCTGGTAATGGTGGGACAGGAAGTTCCCAGGAGGGGACACAGCCGTAAAACAGGACGTTTTCTTCACATTCTCTTCTGGATGCTAGGAGTGAGGTGGGGTAGCAAGACGGGTTCTCAAGTCAGACTGACGTACGTATCATAACAGTATTTCTCTGCATTTGTTACTAAAGGAACAGTGGCTTTATTTTTCCAATTTTATACACAAATCCATGTAAATTATGAACCATATAAATCATATAGCAAAAAATATTATTTACTATTTTTTCATATAGGAAAAAAATCTGTGAGATCATGTTTTAAAATAAGGCATTTAAGCTTTAAAATAACCCTCATCTGTCACAAAAGTCTCAGTCGAGGTTCCTTATAGCATTTCTGCAATTTACCCAGATTCATGTTAATTAAATACTTGATTAATATTAAATAAGCTTTAGACTCAAAATGAGGCACTCAAAAGGCAGGAACTAAGGGGTTTCCTACATTTCTGAATGTTTTTATCAAAAAGACTGCTGGATTTTGTCAAATACCTTTCTGCATCTATTGAGTTAATTGTGGGGGTTTCTTCCTTCATTCCATTTATGGAGTGTGCTGGTTTGAATCTATTATGCCCCCCAGAAAAGCCATGTTTTTGATGCAACCTTGTGAGGGCAGATTTATCAGTCTTTTGATTAGGTTGGAACCTTTTGATTGAGCGTTTCCATGGGGATGTGACCCACTCAACTGCGGTGAGAGCTTTGATTGAATTATTTCCATGTAGGTGCTGGAGGGGAGAGGCCATGCAGCGGGTCAGGAGCAGGTGTGGCCGTGGGAGGTGGGGCCGAGCCTCCTGTCCTGCAGCTCTGCAGGCCACGCTCTGCTCTCACTGCCCCCTGTTTGCCTCTGGCCGCCCCCCGGCTCCTCCCGGCCCGGGCTGCGGGCCGCCTGCTCCGGCGTTTGGCTGTGACCGCTACCCCGCAGCCCTGTGCTCCTCCCTGACTCTCTTGGAACAGCAAAGCAGAGGCTGAGAGACCAAGGCCACGTGCACTTGGAGGGTGCCTGTGCTTGTGGTGTGTGTGTTTACGTGCGTGTGTGTGTACGTGTGTGTACGTGTGTGTGTGTACGGTGTGTGTACGTGCTGCGTGTATGTGTGTGTGTACGTGTGTGCGTACATGTGTGTGTACGTGTGTGTGTACGCATGTGTGTATACGTGTGTACGTGTGTGTATGTGTGTTTACGTGTGTGTGTACAGTGTGTGTACGTGTGTGTGCATTGTGTGTACGTGTGTGCGTGTATGTGTGTGTACATGTGTGTACGCATGTGTACGTGTGTGTATGTGTGTGTGCTGTGTGTACGTGTGTATGTACATGTGTGTGTGCGTATGTGTGTGTGTGACTTTTTTTTTAAATGAAAACACAAATCAAAACATCATACTGACAAAGTTACAAATAATGATGGATCTCA
Source organism: Bradypus variegatus (assembly GCA_004027775.1). NCBI lineage: Eukaryota > Metazoa > Chordata > Mammalia > Pilosa > Bradypodidae > Bradypus > Bradypus variegatus. The sequence continues at coordinate 2,741 of PVKY010010758.1, forward strand.
GGGTTAATGACAATGAGCACGAAAGCTCAAAAGTCACAGGCAGCACCATGCCGTGCACTCAGTCCTGGTTCAGGGGGAGCCCAGGTTTTGCTTTGACCCCCCAGCCCCTCCCTCTCCACCCAAGCTCTTGCATTTGGACAGCTTCAGGGATCCGTGCTGGGTCCTCCTGGTTGTCAGTCTAGATTCCATCCCTAGGTCATCTCACTGTGTACAGGGTCCTACATAAACTCTCCAGCACAGGACTTTTGATTAAACCCTAGATGTTTTCCTCCTCCTCCTCCCAGAACCTGGTAACCTTTAATGTACTTTCTGTCCCTATGAATTTACTTATTCTAGATATTGATAGAAATGTTAATCATGCAATATTTCTCCTTTTGTGTCTGGCTTATTTCACTCAGCATAAAGCATGTGTGTGCGTTTCAACAAACACTCTCTTTCTCCCTCCCCTGCCCCCTATCCCAATAACCTCTAATCTTCTTTCTGTTTCTGCAAATTTGCTATTTCTAGTCATCTCTTATATCATACAATTTTTCTCCTTATGTGCCTTGCTTATTTTACTGAGCAGGATGTTTTCAAGGTTCTTCCATGTTGCAGCACGTCTCAAAACTTTATTTTTTTAGTGACTGAACAATATTCCATTGGATGTATGTACTACATCTTGTTTAGCCATTCATTTGTTGATGGACATGAGTTTTTTCCAGCTTTTGGCCATTGTGAATAATGCTGCTATAAATGTTGGTGTGTACAAGGATCTGTTTTCTCTCTCTTTGGGTATATACCTAGAAGAGGAATTGCTGAGTCATATGGTAATTCTATATTTAACTTTTTGAGGAGCCACCATTTGCTTTCTACAGTGGGTGCACAATTTTGCATTCTCACCAACAAGGCACTAGAGTTCCAATTTCTCCACATCCTCTCCCACACTTGTTATTTTCCATTTTTTAAATTATAGCTGTCCTATAATTTCATATCTCATTGTGCTTTTAATTTGCCATTTCCCTAGTTGATAATGATGTTGAGTACTTAGGTATTTGTTGGCCATTTGTATATCCTCTTTGGAGAAATGTCTATGTCATTCCTTTACCCATTTTTAATTGGGTTGTCTTTGTATTGTGGATTTGTAGGGGTCCTTTATATATTCTGGATATTAAACCCTTATCTAATATATAGTTTGAAACTATTTTATCCCATTCTGTAGATAGTATTTTCACTTTCTTGATAATTTCCTTCAATGCACAGAAGTTTTAAATTTTGATGAGGTACCATGTATCTATTTTTTCTTCGGTTGTCGTGTTGTATCTAAGAATCCATTGCTAAATCCCAGGTCATGAAGATTTGCCCCTGTGTTATCTTCCAAGAGTGTTTAGGTTTTAGCATTTATATTTAGGTTGTTGATCACTGTGAGTTGATTTTCTTTGTGTGGTGTGAGTAGGGCTCTAACTGCATTCTGCATGTGGACATCCAGTTTCTCAAAACTAGTTGTAGAAGGAACTATTCTTGCCCCACTGCAGGTACTTAGCACCTGTCTCAAACATCAATTGTCCATAGATGCGTGGATCTATTTCTGAAACTTTAATTCTGTTCCACTGATCTATTTGTCTTTTTGTAATGTCAGTACCACACTGTTTATGCCTGTCATTTTGTAATACAATTTGAAATTGGGAAGTATGAGTCCTCCAAACCAGTTCTTTTTCGAGATTGTTTTGACTGTTCAGGGACACTTGCAGTTCCATATAAATGTGAGGATTGGTTTTCCAATTTTGCAAAAAGTCTGCTTGGATTTTAATTGGGATTGCATTGGATTTGTGTATTGTTTGGGGGAAATATTGACATATTTACAATGTTAACCTCCAATTCATGAACATGGGATGTCTTGCTATTTAAGTCTTCTTTAATTTCTTCCAGAAGTGTTTTGTTGTTTTCAGTATACAAGTTTTTTGTATCCTTAGTTAAATTTATTCCCAAATATTTTATTATTTAGATGCTATTGTAAATGAAATTGTTTTCTTAATTTCCTCTGGAATGTTGATTGCTAGTGTCTAAGAACACAATTGCTTGTATGTGTCTTGATCTTATACACTGCTACTTTACTGAATTCATTTATTAGCACTAATAGTTTTCTTATGGATTCCTTTGAATTTTCTATTTATAAGATCTTGTTGTCTACAATAGAGATAGTTTTACTTCTTCCTTTTCAGTGTGAATACCTGTTATGTCTTTATCTTGTCTAATTGCTCTGGCAAGAACTTCTAGTACAATATTTAATAGCAGTGGTAAAAGCAGGTATCCTTGTCTCATTCCTGATCTTAGGTTGAAAGCTTTAAGTCTTTCGCCACGAGTGTGATGTTGACTGTTTTTCATGTTGAGAGCCAACACAGGCACTGTTGCTTGGAGACACTTGGAGATGCAGACAGAAGGATGTTTGGAGATGCTAAGCTAAGAGATGAAGATCAGAGTTTGCCTCAGAGAAGCTAAAAGAGGACCCCAGATGCTTAGAGAGAAACACCCTGGGAGGAAAAAGCAAGGATGCATGGAAGCTGAGAGACAGAAGCAAAGACAGAAGCCCAGAGACATTTTGGAGAAAGACATTTTGAAACACAACCCAGGAGCAAAGAAAGAGCAGACACCAGCCGTGTCCCTTCCTATCTGGCAGAGGTGTTCTGGATGCTATTGGCCGTTCTCCAGTGAAGGTATCCTCTTGTTGATGCCTTAGTCTGGACACTTACATGGTCTTAGAACTGTAACTTTGTAACCTAGTAAATCCCATTTGTAAAAGCCAATCCATTTCTGGTATTTTGCATAATGGCAGCTTTAGCAAACCAGAACATGGAGTGTTTTGCATTTATTGATTTTTGTATGTTGAACCACCCTTGCATTCCTGGGATGAATCTCACTTGGTCATGGTGTATAATCTTTTTAATATGTTTTCTAGTAGTTTGTTAAGGATTTTTGCATATATAATGATAAGGGAAATTTGTGTAAAATTTTCATTTCTTTTGGTATCTTTACCAGGCTTTGGTATCTTTATAATGTTTGCCTCATGGAATGAATTAGGAAGTATTCCCTCCTCTTGAATTCTTTGGAAGAATTTGAGAAGGGTTGGTATTAATCCTTCTTTAAATGTTTGATAGAATTCACTAGTGAAATCATCTGTTCCTGGACTTTCTTTGGTGAAAGATTTTTGATCATTTATTCCATTTCTGTAATTATTATAAGTTTGATGTTGTTTTCTATTTCTTCTTTAGTCAATTTGGGTAATTGGTGTGTTTCTAGGATTTTTTCATTTTTTCTAGATTATCTAGTTTGTTGGCGGTATACAATTGTTCATTATATTTTCTTATAATCCTTTTTTGTCTGTAAGGTCAGTAGTGAGATCACCATTTTCTTTCTGATTTTAATCACTGGAATCCTTTTTTTTCTTTGTCATTCATACTAATCAGAAGAAAAACAGAAGTAAAACCAGAAGGCAAGTAACAATTCTAATCACAGACAGCAAAACAGGACAGACATTTACAGGTTTATGGTTTGTACCAAAGACTTGAGATTGTTTAGATTAATATCAGATTTATGGGGAACCTGTGTTAACAATGACCTGGGGGCTCACGACTCGATACTCTAACATCAAGCTAGAATCAGCTTAGTTGGGTATCAGTTGTCAGGAAGTACCACTGAAGAGGGGCTTGGTGGGTTCCAATTAGAATGCCAGCCTGTGTGCTCACAACTAACCTAGAATTAGAAAAGCAACTTTTGTGCTGTAAGTTTACATATTTGCCTTGGCTCCTAGGACACAGATTTATTATTGTTCTGTAAATTTTTCCCATTTTTTCCATAGAACAAGAGTTCTATTTCTAAAAAAAAAATCATTGCAAATTAAAAAAATTTCTTTAGGGAAAAATTTAAGCAATGTAATAGTAGCTTATCTTGGTTTTAATTCACATTTCCTAATAAGTTACGATACTGAGCATCCTTCATGTACTTATTTGTCATCCGAATCTCTTCTTTGGTGAAGTGTCTGTTCTATTTTTAAAACTGGGTTGTTTGTTTTCTTAGTGAGTTTTAAGAATTCTTTATATAATCTGGAAAGAAGTCCTCTATTAGACATGTGCTTTGCAAATATTAATTCCAGTATACAGCTTATGTGGAGGAAGTTGCCATATGGTGTGTCATGGGAACACAGGCTCAGGCACAACAGAAAGTTTCAGCAAGTGACTGCCTTATTACTTACACAGCACAAAGGGTTCAAAAGAGCAGGGGGAGCAAATCCCATCGTGGGCAGTCTCCCAAGGAGGCCAGCGCTTGTTGAAGGTCAGCAGCTCCACATGCCCAAAAGAGACCCTGTGCTGTCTGAGTGCTGAGTATTTCCACAACCCCAGGGGGAGGGGCCCTGCCACTGAGAGTTCCTGCCCTGAGGAGCAGCCGGGGGGGCTTGTTCCCAGTTTCGGGGTTTAAGGTGAAGTCAGTCCATTTCATAGACCTAGCAACCCCCCCCACCCTCCCAGCCCTGTCTGCAGAATGGAAACATTGAAACATTTGCACACAACAGAAAAGTGGGGTAGGCAGGGCTGGGAGATGATTTCCCAGCCACTTATCTTTTCATTCCCTTTTGAGGAGCAAAAGTTTTAAATTTTGATGATATCCATCCTTAATTTCTAGATTCTTTCTTTCCCTTGAAAAATGTGTTGGTTGAAAAACCAGGTGGGGTGCCATACATTGCAATTGGTTGATAAGCCTCTTAAGTCTTAATCTCTCCATTTTCCTGCTCCTTCTTTCTCTATTTTTTATTTCTCAACATTTGTTTATCAAAGAAACCAGGCCTTTTGTCCAATAGAGACACCCCTAGTCTGGAATTTACCAGCTGTTCCCTGTGGTGTCTAACGGGTCCCTCTGCCCCATGTAGTTCCGGGACGTTGGTGGCCAGATCAAGACACTTGATGAGAATGAAGTTCAGCGCTTTAGCAAGAAGCTTCGTAGGTGGTAAGGCGCCCAACCCGGCCAGAAGGCACATAACGTCGGTGATCTGACCTCCGGGAACGTGGGCAGCCCTTGAGGATTACGGTTATTAATACGTTTTTCAACAGCAGAAGAGTTAACCGAATACCAAGTTTGTTGCTGAGAGTTTATTTATCCATTATTGTAATTTGACAATAAAAGTGTTGTCATAATGTCCTATAGTTTAGAAAATGTTTTCAGTGTATTATCTCAACTGATCTTTTCGACAACTTATTTGGCAGGCATTATTCTTATTTTTTCATATGGGTAACTGGAGTTCCAAGACATGCAATGATGTGTCTGAAATCACATGCAGCCAGGAAGTGAGGGAGTCTTCTGAATCAAGAAATATGACCTCCTTAAGTCATGGCATGTCACTGACTGGGCCATTCAAGAGCTTTCATTGAGCATCTATGATGTGTCAAGCTCTGTCAACACACTGCAGTAAAGGGGTTTGTGTGACCAGCCTTGTCCTTGACCTCACAGTTTGCAGTCTAATGGGAGAGAAGGACATTAGGAAAATAATGCATAAATAATCACAGGTATCACCTACTGTGAAAAATGTTCTCATTTCTGCTTTATAAGGTTTTATAACTGTTATTCTATGAAATATTCTTAAATGGTTAATGAGCTATATTCTCCATCTCCCTACCACATTTCATGTCTCCCAGATTACCATGGAGATGAACTCTTTCCTTTGAAACTGGAGGCAGTGTCTTCCTCAACACCCATAGAACTTCTGCTCAACCCCGAGAAAATAGAACCTCATGAATATGTTTATTGGTTAACTTATTAGTTAATTAGTCTCAATGTATGGATCAAACTTTCATCCTCGCCGAACTTAACTACCTTTTAAACTCATCTGTCAGGAAAACAGCCCAAATCCTAGAATCCAAAAAGGCCGAAAACAAATGACAAAATATGTCAAACACACAGGTACAAAAGCTCATGCATTTTTTCCCTAGAAAATACCATTTAAGCACTTAAACCTAAATTCTCTCATTTTACACACAATGCTTTTGAGTGTGACTTTTTAATATCCTAACTTACCATAGAATAGAGGCTGCAAATTGAAATATGCTAAGAAGATTGAAGTAGACACTTACACTAAATGCAGCAAGAAATACTGCCTGAAAGTCTCATGGAAGGAAAGAAAACAGGAGAATTCGGACAGAAAAACTGAAAAAATCTGTCACTTTGATGTGTCCTGAGGGCAGTTTGTGAGTGATGTTTCTAATAACACCCTATAGCATGCAAGAAATAGTTGACGTGTTCAGCAACTTTTGTTTATGAAAATAGAAGAATGTGCATTTAATAAAATTTCTATGTGAAATGGTTAAAACAAAACAAAACAAGAAATGTTGCTAAACCACTTTCAAGCTAAAAAGAGAGTAACCCTTAGTTACAAGCATTACTTGGCTTTTTGGAATGTTTAATTCCCAGATGTTTCTGAATAGTCAAGTTTTTATTGTAAGTTTATACTAGAATTATATTTAAACAGAACCAAAAATACTTCTTAAACATATGAATAATCAACTTGGGTAGATACAGATCCCGGTTCAAAGTAAAAACATCTCCTATTTTAGCTTCCCTCTATTTCTTCAGCAAGGGATCAAAATTTATTCAATTGTGTGAAACTAGAATACACGTTACCAGGGACGAGGGTGGGGTAGAGAACGGGGAGTTAACGCTTCATTGGTGCAGAATCTCTGTTTGGGATGATGGAAAAGCTTGGTAATGGTTGGTGGTGATGGGAGCACTACATTGTGCACATCCTCAACACCACTGAGTTGTATATTTGAATGTGGTTAAAAGGGAATTTTAGGTTGAATCTATGTTACTAGAATAAAATAAAAAAAGAATTAATCTCCTACAAGAAGGAAACTGTCCCCCTCCCCAGTTACAGAGTCACCATTCACTGGAGTTCTCATCTAACACTCGCTGAGTGCCTGTTCCCAGACCCATGGCCACTCCTTGGTGAGGAACAGGCGAGACTTGGGGAGAATTCACTTGCTATTGGACCACTGCTGTGTCGCATTTCAGCTATCTGACAAAACTAAAGTTAGAAACAAGGTCAGAAATTTTGTGTCATTTCTGGTCTGTAGTCATCTTTTGATTTAATAAGTATCTATGAACCAAAGCTTTATGATTTCAATATAAACAAGCTTTTTTATTTTTAATAATTCAATTTTATTGAGATATATTCACATACCATACCGTCATACAAAGCATACAATCCACTGTTCACAGTACCACCTTACCACCCACACAAAAGTAATAACAATAAAAATTAAAGTGAAAAAGAACAATTAAAGTAAAAAAGATCACTGGGTGTTTTTTTTTTTTTTCTTTTTTGCCCGTTTTTCTACTCATCCATCCGTACACTGGACAAAGGGGAGTGAGATCCACAGGGCTTTCCCAATCACACTGTCGCCCTGCATAAGTTGCATTTTTATACAGTTGTCTTCAAGATCCAGGGTTCTGGTTTAACAATAAGCTTGCAATGTGCAGCCAGAGACTGTCACAAAATCCTCTGCAAAAAGAGAGTGGGTAGGAACTGATTCCTAAATGAAGTCAGTAAATTGGCCAATGTTTGTATTCATCAGATGTGTGTTCTTTGGACATAGCAAATAGATAACCCCTTGTAGGCACGGAGGTCTTACTCTCATTTCCAGGAGTTGTTTCATAGAGCAGATTTCCCCATCGACTAGTGACAATATAATAATAATAACAATAACAGCCCCTGTTAAATATCGATGATACCCAAACATAAACTGTCATTTGGTGTGCTAACATATAGAACTCCATTCTGATAAATGATTATTTAACAGTAGCAACACAGTGTGTTCTCCGGGAAGCTTCTTCTGTGGCTTCCATCCCGTGTGCTCACCAGGACCTAGTCTGCTCACGAAGGCACCCTCCAGGGGCATGGCGGATTTCTGGCAAGTACTGTTACAGATCTGCATGAGACAATTTTGTAATCATAATGAAGGATCTTTAACAGCTAATTGGTCGTATTAATTACAGTCCCCTCCCCAAAACAGAGTAGCTATTTCAAAATGATCTTTGGCTGCTAACTCGCAACCTTTAAACTATTATTAGGAGTGCATACAGCACATACCCTTGTCAAGTGACCTTGAGGTTCATTTGACAAACAGTCCCCTCCTGGGGTTGCATAAGAGAGGAGCTTGAGCCTCGGTGCTCTTGAGAGAGCGTTTTAGAGGGATCTCGTTATGCAGAGACTGGTGTTCAGCTCCTCCTGCCTTATAACCTTCATCAACTGAAATTATGGCCAAATTATCTGGAACAGAAATGTGGGGCCTTTTGACTGTTCATTGTTTTCCAAGGATGATCTTGGCACTGGCTATGGAAATTCCTTCCTCGTCTCCCAGAGGAGGAGCGACACATCTCTGTCGAGTTCCTTCTTTCTCACAGGAAGCCGTCCCTTCTACCCTCAGCTCTTCCCTGCTGGAGGCCTAGGTCCTGTCCTTAATTGGCAATGAAGAAAACTTGCCAGCTACTTGCCAGGGAGTATGTTCTCGAATTCCTCATTACTCAAGCGTCTATTTAAAGCTCCACTGAGAGAAACAATGCCCCCAGATGAAATCAGATTCACACTTCATCCACGTCTTCACATTTTGTTCCCACTGCCTTCCTAGCACGTAAGTCCAGCGAGTGGTAGGCACCCTACAAACATGCGTTGAATGAGAAATGAATGAAATCTTTCCCTGGATTGTGTCAAAAGGGTTGAGAGATGTATTTCCGGAACATACTGTCTGGGCCTTAAGGAAGGTTGGTCCTGACTGGTATTTGGAGTGATGTGTCCTGGGTTGGTCCTGAGAAACCCTCTGTGTCTCTGCCTAGGAAACTTGTGTCATATTCCACACCCTCTACCTCCTGAAGCAACGCCATAACATTTCTTCTCTGGTCTTGATACAGGGAATAGTCATGCTTACATTGGAAGTTTGTTTATTTTTATTTTTTGCATAACCTGATTTGTGTTACCAGATTCCCCTTTTCCCATTTGCTGTCAGGGAGTGAAATTTGTAGCTCAAAATGGGACTATGACTGCATTTTTCAGCTAACTAATTTCTAGTTATATTTTTTGCACACATGTTTTCTTTTCCTTTTCCTTCTCACATAATTTGTAGTTTATGATTTCTTGGCAATATTTCACTAGAAGCCTCTTGGTATATTTTATGTGTCCTTTTAAGTGATCTTAAATCTCTCTGGAATCACATAGGGTATTAATGAATAAAAGCTTTAATGCACCAATTAAATAAAATATTAAGTTTATGGAATAGAAGGATTTGACAGTTGGTAATTCCTGCTTTTTAAGCCTCTGGGACAAGACCATTTTGTATAGTGTATTGATTGTTCTACCAGCCATCTTCTGCCTTCTTCTGGAAAGAGCAACTCTTTCTTCTGGAAACTGCTCCTCTTTCCATGGCAACTATGTGGTTCTCCAGCCAACTGCCTCCTAGAAAGGGTTAAGTCTCCCAGGAAGGGAGAACCAAGGCACGCTCTGATCGGGGGCCGAGCAGGGGCAGTCCTTGCATTGTCCGTTTGTCTGTCTGAAGGACAGGGGCTGCAGTGTGTGTGTGGGCTGTCCTGCCTTAGCATGGAATTGACATGTAAAACTTGGGAACTGTCAGTGAGAAAGCCTGGCTTAGTTTAAGAAAAAATTGGCACAGAGGAAAAAGA
>PVKY010010759.1:0-12428 GCA_004027775.1 Bradypus variegatus
TCTGATCCCCAGTTCTTTATTCTGTAGGCGCCATCCAGGAGGATTACCTGAGGGAGCTGCTGACAACCATGGGGGACCGGTTTACAGATGAGGAAGTGGACGAGCTGTACAGAGAAGCGCCAATCGACAAAAAGGGGAACTTCAACTACATTGAGTTCACACGCATCCTTAAACACGGAGCAAGGGACAAGGATGACTGAAAGAACTGCAAATTCTGGCCAAACATTCTTTGTTGCCACTTTGGGTATTTCTGTGACTTTCCCTTCAGGCCTCTTGCATGCCTTAGCTTTACAGCTTTTGCCTTTCTTGTGTTTATTCTCAGCTATTTGGGGGCACATGCATCTCAATAATCAGACTGGAAATGGGACTTTTTTTTAAGTTGAAGTAAAATAGAATTGGGGGAAAGATCTTTGCCTTAGGAAAGCTTAAGGAAAATATTCTCAGATTTTTTTCATATTTACTGGATTTTTACATTTTTTGGTAATAAAAACTTAAAAAATAAACATTGTGACCCAAGTATCTCCACCAAATGTTAATTATTTTTGTCATTTTCAGAATAGAAAAATAGGTTAATTTAACTTCCCAGGCCTTGCTCCAAAATAACTGCAGCCCATGCAGTCAATATATTTTCTCAGAGAAAGTTACCCACTCATCTCTTTCTGAACCATGATTAAACTTTATGATGAAATACTTCCTTGTTTAAAACTTCTTATTTACCAGAAATGGCTTTTATTAGTTTAGTCACATCTTCCAAAGAAAGGTGGGTGAGACAAATCCTAGAGAATGATCTGGTTGCTGGCCACCTCTCCCTTACTCCTTCAGTGATCCTAACAACCTTATCTTCTTTACTTCTATTCATCTCTCCCCCTCCCAAAGAAACCCACTTTTAAATAATTTTCTTTAGAATTTGCTTGTATACGACAGTTTGGGTAGCTTTAAATCCTTACATTTGACAGAACTGCCAACATCCCCCCCTTATCTGTTGTAAGCTTTTATACTTCATTTCATGTCATTTAAAATTAGACCAGGCCACTGATTGTGATTTTAATTTGTCCTAATTTTTAAACTGTTTTAGCCGCAAGGGTTCTGTGAAATGCTTCTGCTAAAAAGACAGGTTTTTTATGGCATTCCAAGTGTTGGAAATACAATACAGTTTTTTGTTTTTGTTTTTGCATTTAGTTTTTCTTTAACACAATAATCCTTATTGAAATTCTGTATCTGTTTATGCAGATTCACCATGAGTCCTCGTATGAATTTTGAACATTCTTAACCTGCCCACAATCAAAACAGCTGGAGTCACATGCCTGGGGAAGGGAGGTCATTATTTCAATCCTAAAAATAACCTGCTATTTGCAGAAATGCAGGACTGTTTCAGAGTTATTCAGGGAGTGGTAATGGGTTTCCTTCTCTTCAGACTTCAAAAATCTGACCCTCAAAAATAGATTCATGAATTTAAGAAAGATCTGAAAACAGTGAAAAAAAATTGGTTGAAAATTAGCCTAAGAGGATGAGTAATTGAGAATTACTCTAACAACTTAGTTTTATGCTACTATTAACTGGATTATCCTAGGACAAAACTATTACCTCATTCAACAAGCAATTGCCAAATGCTTCCTGGGCAGCAGGCCTTTGTTGTTCTCAACTGGATAGGTCAGCTAGGTCCTTTCACCTGGTGAGGCCAACTTCACATAACAGGAGTGAGGGGACTAGTAACATGACTACTCTTAACCCCACCAAGACTAGAATCTTAGTACCTGCCTTAATTCTTTGCCTTTTATGTACTAATGAATTTTCATTCAGTGATTTAAAAAAGTAATTTTTCCAGGCTAAGTCCTGGTTCTACAATCTTGTTTGTTGAAATGACGTTCCATTTCAACAGGAAAAACTATCACCTCTGCTTTCTTAAGAAATCTCAGTGAGGAACCAATCAATATTGCTTCCACCACAGAAAAAAAAATGGTCTGATGTACAAATTCTCCCCATTTCCCATTTCTATTTCAATTTCAGATGACTACTCAAAGAACCAGATCCCATTAGGAATAGTGGATGTCTATTCTAGTTTAGTAATAGCAGTCCTAGTAACTAGGCTTTGCTTGCTAAAAAAAAAGCAGCCAATAGCATTTACTTCACCAATAGGTTTCACTGAAAAACCAATCTTTAAAAACAGTCTATGATGAAAGTCATACTTGAAACAAACTACTTCAAAAGTTATGATGAAACCCGCCACGTGGGGACAGCATCCTTACCTACCTGCTTGTTGTCACTTGTACTCTTGGGCCCAAATTTTATTTGAGCAGGTGTTACATGACTCAGAGCAGGAGTCAATGAATGCTAATGGGAAAGAAAGAAAGACCAGACTAAAGTGCAAGTAAAAACAGTCTGAAAAGGGAAGGCAACCATGTTCTACAAAGTATGAAAAGAGAAAGGGCTGTGAGAGGTATTAGCACCTAGACTTTGGATGAGCAGGCAAGTTGTAAGAAGGATCAGAAAGAGGATGACAAAAGAGATTGGAGTGGCAAATAGAGCCACAAAAACTGATATAGAAACCAAGTGAATAATTTCAAGGGTGAGGAGGACAGTAGTACAGAGTCCCTGGCAAATCATTGGTGACCACCTCTAGGATTGTTAGGTAGAATTTTAAAAGCAGAAGCCAAAATGCAACATGGGATAGTGCGGGGGGGGGGGGTCTTAAGTCCCATTTTTGCTACATCATGGCTTTATAACCTTAAGTGAGTTATTTAACCTCCCTTGACCTATTTATTTGTAAAATAGAAGTAATGCTATTGGTTTATAATAGGAACGTAACCTCTTAATGTATGAAGCAGCATTTTTGTGATTAAGAGCAGTATGGGTTTTGGAGCCAGACTTGGTTGAGTTTGAATTCCCCCTCAGGTAAGTTATTTTTTAGTGTTTCCTCCCCTGTAAAACGGAGGCAATACCTTAAAACTTTGTTGTGGAAATTAGAAACACAAAAGCAAAGAGTCCGGCACAGAGTAGATACTTAAATAAAAGTTACTGCTCTGTTTACCATTGGGGGTTGTGAAGTTTGGCAGTCAAGAGAAGCTTTAAGAGAAGGCAGGATCAAAAGGCATGTCTTCAGAAGTAAAGAAATTTAAATGTGTTTGCAGACAGAGCAGAAGAAAGTAACCTAGAAGAAAACAGTGAAACAAAATTAATCTTTTAAGAGATAGCTCCCATGTTGTTGGAGTATCTAAGAAAAATAAAGATGGATTCCTCTCTCTTTCAAGAGGGAAAGGTAGGTGAAAATAATCAGTTTGGTGGTAGTTGGAGATCAAGTAAAAGGCTGAAGTTAGAAAGGTCCAGGTTGGTTGACAGCAAATTATCTCAGACTAGCATTTTATTATGTCAAAGGGTTGTTAGGATTTAATAAGCATATACCTAAAGATGCCTATCAGTTTCCCTGGCACCTAGGAGATGCTCAAATAGTTTATTTTAGATGTCCTGAGTAGATATAGAATGCGAGGCTTTATGTGTCTCATTTAGTCCTCCTTAAGTGTACAATTTCTTGATTTCCCTGAAACCTGGTTTTTATCTTTGCTGGCCATAAAGGAGTTGCTGAGGCTAATCCCACATTGAAGAAATGCTGCCCAGTTTTCCTGATGCTGCTCTACCTATGCCCACCAGCTCTTCCAACACCATGCCCTTATATCCTTTTACTATAGATTTCCTACAGGCCTGCTCAAATACAGGAGTCATGACTCTTCTACATTATTTATCCACATACATCTCATAGTTCTAATGAATATACAATTTCTATTTTGTAATTTAATATTTCTTAAATTACTTTCATGTTTTGGCATAGCCACTTTTTTTGACCACTTGTTACCTTTTTATTTGAACCATTCTTTTTAACGACTGCAATTACATTTGGCATGGAAATGCCCTAATTAACCATTTTCCAAGTGTTAGATATCTGGGTTTTTTTTTTCATTAATATTACATAATGTTTTGAGTCTAGAGAACAGCATATCTTAGAATTATTTTTTTAGAAGAGTGCTGTCCAACAGAACTTCCTGCGATGATGGAAATGTCCTGTGCTGTCTCAATAAAGACACTAGCACTTAAAAATGTCTAATACCACTGAGAAAGTGAATTTTAAAGTTTAATTTAAACTTCAATAGCCACATGTGGTTAGTGACTATTGGACAGCACTGTTCTAGAAACAAATACAGAGATTAAAGTCAACGTACAGGCGGGGTGACTCAGCTGAGGTGATCGGGATGAGGGTTTGTGGGTAGTAGTAGACCATACTTGAGGAGCTGTGACAAAGAAGTCAAACCTTGTGATGAGTGAGGGAAAAAGTATGTAAACTATTGAACTCCAGAGGCCAGACTGGAGTTAAGGGAAAGTAAATATTTTAGAACCAAGTGTGACTTCTCAGCAGTTGCTCTTTAATACTATTGAAAAATGTATAGAGTTATGAACTGGACTTTGGGTCACAGCCTCAGGATCACCTGGATGCTGAACAGAAATGTAAATTATCACCCCACCCCCAAACTACTGAACCAAATCTGTTTTAAAGTGCTCCAGGTTATTCTTATGAATGCTGTGTAAGAACTACTGCTTCTGAGTGCTTGAACTAGTTATAAACACAGTTCCTACAAACTAGGCATTTCTGATCAGAGTTCTAGAATGTCAGCTCCCTAAGAGAAGAGACTTCGAATGATTTCATTTCTCTCTCCAGCATCTGGTACACGCTTAGGCAATCACAAGTGATCAATAAAAACTTCCAGTCAGGTTGATTCTTTTCCATTATCCCAAATAGTGCTATTCATCTAGGTCATTCGGAAGTGAGGGAAACTATCCCGAAGATTATAGCCACAAACAATATCTAGAACAAAATCTGAATAATGTAGCTTCCTGGTTTCCTGTTTTGACCAAGAGCATTATGTAAGGGTGTATATATGCATGTATGTGTGTGCATTTATACGTGTGTGTACGTAATTCTGCCATGTCTTTAATGACCCAAAGGGAAGCAAATAACTGGAATAAAACTTTCTGTGGTTGAAAAGGGTAATGAAACAGAGGCTGCGGCAGTTCGTAGCTCGATAAGGGCTTGTAAACCTTACCCTTTGAGGGTAAGAAGGGAGGAGTAAGGGTACACGATTTAACTCCGGCTGGAGTGAGAAAGAAAGGTTCCTCCCGGCAAGCAGGATCGCCGCCCTCTCGCCTTCCCAAATATTGCATGGGACACACCCTAGAAAACTGAAATTCACACTTCCCCGGGAGAGCTCTACTATGTGCTAAACCTGGCATCTTAGGTGTGCCGCTTTCATACCCGGAGCCCCGAACTTCGAGGGGCCGCGCCCCGCCCGCCCAGGTCAGATGCCGCCGCCGCCCCGCCCAGGAACGCGGAAGGGCCGCGGGATCCGCCACCAGGAAGATCCCCGGGGGGCGGGGAAACGGGGTGCCAACGACCGGAGAAAGGAAAAACACAGCAACTAAAACCCACGCCTTGTTCGCTCGGTCCGCGCAGCCCAGTTCCTCGGTGGCCACACCGGGTATCGTTCGTCTGGAGCGAGAAAACTAACAGCGTTCCCCTCGCTCCGAGTTGGATAAACCGCGACTTCCGGCCCGCCCCCGCGACCGGAAGTAGCGGGAGCTTCCCCCACTTCGGTCGCCTCGGACAGTGACTCAGGCAGGGCACCCTGGTTCCCGACTCTGGGACGGGTGAGTGAGGTCTGCGCCGCGCCCCCTCCCCGCGCTCCAGCCTCGCCCGCAGCGGGGACACGCCCACCGCGCCGGTGCCGGAGGGTGGGCGCGGGGTCCTGTCAGCCGTGCCCGCGGCGCGGGTGTGGACACCATGCTGGGGTGGAGGGAGGGGGTCGGCGACCGGGAAGTCCACGCCCGTGAGCGCCTGGGCGGATGGAGCCGGCCTGCGTGCCCCGGTGACTTCGCACTCCCGGCGCCTCGGGCCACCCGGGACCCCCACGGCGATCCAGCCACCCGATTAGGGCCACCGGGGTGTGTGCGCGCTGAGCGTCTGCGCCGGGCCCGCCACGGTGCTGGCCGCCTCGACGGCTCCGGGAGCTACCAGCACATTAGACTCGGTGTCGAAGGGGGCCTGGGTGGGAGGGGCAGAAATGCACCGGCTTCCCTGAGAGCTGTAACCTTCACTGTATTTGCATCTTGTGAAGATTTAGTTCATTCTTGTTGATGGAAGAAAAGGACAAACAGCAGAAATTAGAAAAGGATTCCTGAGAAAGAATCGTGGCCTCCTTGAGGGTCTTGGATTCAGACCTAGGAAGGAGAATCCAGAGGGTATTTCTCTCCCTGGATCTGTGGGAGGAGGTAACAAAAGCAGCAGCTACAAAGGTGGGAATAGGCGACAGTGGGGAGAGCAGTCGGAATGGAGCAGAATCCCAGTGAATAAGAGTTGGAAATGAGGCTAGGTAAGGGCCTGTCTGCTATGGAAGTCTTGAAAATTTGGCGAGAAATAAAAGATTACGTAAAAGGCTTTAGGGAGCTATTTTGGATTCTTCACTAAGGGAATGATACGAAGAAAGGGGTGTTTAGAGGATTAGTTTGGTAGCCTTTGTGTAAGATGGATTTGGAATAGTCTTTTGGTAAGAGAAGAATCTTAGACTTCAAAAGGACCTTAGAAATTGTTTTGTGAAACCCTTGCATTTTACAGTTGAGGAAACTGAAGCCCGGAGAGGTGAGGTAATTTGCCCGAGGTCACTTGAGGGATCCCCATTTTCTCTGTAAGCTTTAGGTGGTCCCTCCTGGACCTCATAACTAATTGCAGAGCTTTCTGTTCATTCAGGCTCTGTTGGATGGAACGACTTTTGCGATGGATAACTCAATATTCATTTATGCTTTACTGAGCCAGAGTTAGGTCAGGATGAACTGCAGCTTAACCTGACGGCTCCCTGGGTGGGGGCTGCTGAGGTTAGAAAGGAGAAGAGGACTTAGAGCCCCTGAATGCGGCTATTTGTCCCTCTCTCTCAAGGTTCTAGATGTCTTAGGAAATTTTTATTGTACCCTCTTTGCCAGCATCTTTGATTGGGAATCGTCCTTCCTCTTTCTGCACATGAGCTGTGTGATGGCAGTGCTTGTTACCCCCCAGCTAATTACCCTCATTTTCATGGTAAAGGGTTTCCACTGCCTGTATACTACATATTAGGGCTAGTGGTATAAGCTCTGGAGTTAGACTCTTGTAGATTCTGGCTCTAAGTTCCACCATTTTCTAGCTGCTTGGCTGCAGGCAATTGTTTATTCTCTTTTCCCTGATTTTCTCATGGGACTAACAACAGTATCCATGTAATACGTTGTTGTGAGGAGTAAATGTGTCAGTTCATGTAAAATACTTAGACCCGGCCTGGCACATATTTAGCACGCAATAAATGTTGGCCATTGTCAGTACTGTTTCTCCTACTAGAGAGCAAGGGGTAGCTGGTAGGTTTTGTAAAGGATCCCTTGGGAAAGAGAGCAAGTCCAGTGGAGTTCATGTTGAACCATGGAGAATAGCTTATTTTGGGAGTCAGATCCCCAAAATCCATTATAAGGATTTGTCTTATAATGAACATATATTTATTTAATTCTGTTTATGATAGGAAGAAAGCACGTGTATGTATTTGTCCAGCAATATTTACTGAGCACCTGTCATGTGTGAGACACTCTACTCAACCCTGCTTCAAAAAAATGTATATATAGAATGATATGGTGGTAGAATACTGCTTGGCATTAAAAAACAATGAAACTTGGCACTGCCCTTATAGACAGTGATGAGGGTGGTGAACACATACATATGTGACTATACAGGGAACCATCAATTGTTTACCTAGGATGGAATATATGGCATGTGAACAAAACCATCTTAAAAAAAATGAGTTGAGGGCAATATGCTGAGTGAAACAAGCCAGACACATAAGGACAAATATTTCAGGGTCTCACTGATAGGAACTAATTATAATAAGTAAACTCATAGATATGAAATATGTTACCAAGATATAGAATGAGGCTAAAGAATGGGAAGCAGTTGCTTAGTATGAGCAGAATGTTCAAATAAGATGAACTTAAACATTTGGAAGTGAACAGAGGTGACAGCAGCACATTGTGAGAATAACTAACAGTGATGAATGGTGTGTGAATGTGGTGGAAAGGGGGAAGCTCAGAGGATGTATGTCACCAGAAGGAAAGTTGGGGGTCAAAAGATGAGAATGTATAAAACTGAATCCTATGGTGGGCGTTGTCTGTGATTAACCATACAAAAAGTAGAAATCTCTTCCATGAACCAGAACAAAAGAATGACAATGCAACTAGAAGTTAATAGTAGAGGGACACATAGGGGAAAAACATATACCTATTGCAAACTATATACTACAGTTAGCAGTATTTCAAAGTTCTTTCATAAACAGTAAGAAATGAACTATACCAGTACTATGAGTCAACAATGCAGGGGGGGGGGGTTTGGCATATGGGAGGATTTGAGTTTCCTTTTTTTTTCTTCTTCTCTTTTTTTTCACTTCTTTGTCTTTATTTTTGTCTGGAGTTATGAAAAGATTCTAAAAATTGAATAAAAATGAATTGATTAAAAAGAAAACAATGAAACTGATCACAGGATAGATGACTCTCAAAAACATATTAAGTCTTGAAGTTGGTGAACTGTAATCCAGTAGCCTTGATCTTTGATAATAATTGTATAACTATATAGGAAAAAAAAAAAAGTAAGTTGCCCTTGTTTCTGTGGATCTACTTCTGGATGTTTTGTTCTGTTCCACTGATCTATACATCTATCTCTGACAGTACTACACTGTCTAAGTTAAAAAATTGGGTAGAGTGCAGTACTAGTGATAAATAAGAGGGAAGGATATGGGGTGTTTGGGATATCCTTTTCTCTTTTTATTTATTTTTCTTGAGTAATGCAAGTGTTCTAAAAATGATCATAGTGATGAATACACAATTATTTGATGATACTGTGAACCACTGATTGTATACTTTGGGTGGATTGTATGGTGTGTGACTATATTGTATCAATAAAATTACATTTAAAAAACATATTTTGTGAAAGAAGTCAGTCACATAAGTGTACAGACTATAATTCCATTCATAAGAAGTTCAGAGACACACAAAACTAATCTATGGTGATAGAAATCAGAATAATGGTTGCCAGTGAGAGAGTTTGATTGTCGTTGAGGGGATTTGCTGGAGGGACGTTAACACATAACTTGATTCAGGGTGGTGATTATACAGGTTTTACATTTACAAAAACTTATTGTAAAAATCTGTACATTTCACTGTATATAAATTTCACTGCAGTAAAATATGGGAGTTTAGAGGATGGAAAACTTACCACCAACTGGGATGATGATAAAACCCATAATTTTGAGAAAGAAATGACAGCATTATAATGTATGTGGTATAAGTTGCTGGGGAAATGCTTAGCTGGTATTAAGAGAAAAACTGTAAAAATTGACTTTGGCTCTGTAAAAGAAATACTAGATGCAGTAATTTATGGAACTGATTACTTTTTTGCCTAATATGCAGCATAGAAACAATTGCATGTCATTAAATAGATGAGGTTAATTTTGTCGGGTGTCTTAACTATATATAAATTCTCTTTATAATTGCTGTTTTCAGGCTGTTGCTTATGCATTCAGTCATTATCTCCGACAATCCCTCACCCCCATTAGAACAAATGTTAGTCTTGACTACGGTAATGACCATGGGAATCCATGAGAAATTTCTCGACTCTAATAGATTTTGGTAAGGATGAAAATTGAGTCAGAAAAGACCTTTGGTTTTAGTCTAAGAACTGCTCTCTGCTTTTATTTGTGTGCGAGTTCACCTGTTCTCAGGTCCTCATGGTTGTGCCTCTGCCCACAAATCTGCCTTGCTAATAAACCATGCCTCTTGAGCATCCTGCCCCCGACCTTTCTACACCCCTCTGCTGTAGCTTGGCTAAAACTTGGACTCATAATCATCTCTTTGCTTATGAAATCAACTCTCTCTGCCCCACCACTGCCCCTTAACCTTATTTTTGAGTGGTAACTTCCTGCTACCAGTTTTTCAACCAGTACTTTTAAGAAAGCACAGTCATTCAAGGACAGAGCTTTGAAAGAAACTGGATTAAGGAAGCAAGAAGTAGCAAATCAGCCGAATATCAGCCAGAAGAACAGGATGGTGGTGTTGGGAATAGTGAGAAAGGGGTGAATCTGTTACATTTGAAATTGAGTAGAAGGAGTTAAAATTTTCTGGCCAGAAATAGAAAAAACCCTGTCCAATACACACTTAACTCGAGCCCTGTTGAATTTTCTAAAATTCTGTGACTGTAATTCTGAAACAAAGGCATTGCCCCCCCCTTTTTTAACATTAAGAGCTTTAAAACTAGGTATGCGTTGTTGAGTATTAGTTTTCTGTTGCTGAATAACAAATTACCCCATTTTTTTAGGAGCTAAAAAAATGAAAACCAATCAGCCGTTTCACACTGTTTCTGAGAGGCAGGAATCCCAGAGCAGCTTAGCTGGGTGGTTCAGGGTCTCATGGGGGTGCAGTCCAGAGGTCCCTAGGGCCGCAGTCCCAGGAGGACCAGCTTCTGACACGGATGACTCACACGGCTATCAGGTTGGTGCTGGCTCTTGGCAGGAGGTCTCAGTTCCCTCCCTGCCCCACGTACCCCTATGTATGGCTGTGTGAGTGTCCTCTGGACCTGGTGGCTGGCTTCCCCCAGAGCCAGCAATCAGAAAGAACAACACAGAGCTGCCATATGCTTCATGGCCTAGCCTCAGAAGTCACACACCATTACATTCATAGTATCCTATTGGTTACACACATCAACCCTTTTTACTGTTGGAGGGGACTGCACAAGGGTATGAATCAAGGAGTGACTTTCACGGAGGGTCATCTTGGAGTCTGGCTGCCACTGTGGCCAAGGAACAGGCCCAGATGCTCTCAGGGGCCAGGCAGGGATCATAAATTAATACCAGCTGTCTCAGGGAGCTGTAGGGAATGGTGGAAATTGCTCATTGATGCTCATTATCCACAGGAAATTGGGAACACTGAGCCAGTGATTCCTCTTCTTACAGTTTTTCAAGATGTCTAAACTCTTTAAGTTTTTATGTGAAATGTTCAGGTTTTTTTTAATGTTGTCAAACAAACTCAACTTTTAAAAAAGGCAATTTGAAGGTCATCTCTGGGGAAATTAGACAAACCTCCGTGCAGACTGCATAGAGTTGGGTAGCTGCCAATTTGTGGCTTCTGATCTTACAATCTTTTTATTTTATAGGTGAGGAAAATAAGGTCCAGGAGAGCTAAAATAGCCAAAAATCATTTAGCTTATGAATGACAGAACTGGCAGTAGAACCGAGGTCTCCAGCATGCTCCATTAAACCACAGTGGCCAACACTGAAAAACTAAGGACTAAATGTATCAACAATTCAATTCTGTTCTAAGTGGTTAACTCGGTGGTTTTCAACCTTAACTGTGCATTGGAATCATCTGGTACATTTTTAAATATACAGATGTCTGGGCCCCACCTCCAGAAATTCCGTTTCAGTTAGGCTAGAACCCAGGCATCAGTTTTTGTAAACTTGCAAGGCGATTCTAATGTGCAGCCAGGATTGAAACCAGAAGGCTAACTGCCATGAGAGCCGTATTTACTTGCCATGAGAGGATAGCACTTAGCTGACTTCAGAAGCTTAGAGGAAGAAGCTTCAAAGGAAGGTCAAGGAAGTCATTGGTAGCTGACAGAATATGCCCTATGGGTATCCTTCCCAGCTTCCAATAAGCTGTATTGGCTGGATGAAGTTTACAGGCAATTTCTGCTTGTAAATGATAAAGGTAGTAAAATTCCTTCTCTAATATGATTATCATCTAAATGGACTGATACCACAGCCACCTATAATCCCTGTATTCCTGCATCCCTGCCCTTGTTGTAACCTCTAGGAACACTATAAATAATAAAAATTTTGAAGGAGAAGTGAGTATTCTTAATACTTTTGAGGATTATTCATTACATTATGTGCTGTATTCTATGTGGATATTTTCTGTCTGTAACTGTAGTTTAAGGGTAGGGTTATGATTTTTTTTAAATAACATTTGTAGATTAAACAAGAATTTGACAGTCCTATGTAAAGGTTTCAAAACAAGACCATGACTGATGGAAAATGTTGCCGCTAGATGAAACCCAAACCAGGGCTGCCATACTGCACAATTCAGGAGAGTGCCATTCACATTTCTTTCTTTCCCTATGCACATTATGCAGTTATATTCCGGAAATTGGTTTCTCCAGTGTCTTTATTATTCTTACTAATTTTTTTTGTTGAAGTTGCAGATTTACAGAAATATCATGCATAAAATATATAGAATACAGAGTTTCCATACACCACCCTATTACTAACAGTTTGCATTAGTGAGGTTCATTTGTTACAATTCATGAGAGAACATTTTTATAACTGTTCTAATAA
>PVKY010010760.1:0-12430 GCA_004027775.1 Bradypus variegatus
TACCTGAATTATAAAACAAGCAGTATACTGATGATTTGATCTTTTATCCTCAAAATAAATTCACACAAGTGTGAAAAGATGTATGTACAAGGGTGTTTACTACAGCATTATTAGAAGCAACCTAAGGGTCCACCAATAGGGAAATGGTTAAATATACTGACACAGTTATATAGATACTTTTAAAAATCATCACATACTACTGAGTGAAAAAAAAAGCAGGCTGTAAAGTAATAAATAACTCTGGGCACATTTTGGTATTTGTAGAAAAACAGGCCCGGAGGGCTATACCCTCCCCACCCACCCCCAAACTGAAAAACGTCATTGCTTTGGGGAGGTGGGGAGTTGGGGAAGTGCAGAGAGGTGAAGTTACATTTAATTCCCTTGAGTTTTGGGTGTTTGAAATGTTTTTATAATGAGCACATATTACTTTTGCAATTAAAAAAAAACTGAAGAAAATGTTTAGGTACTTGGTACTAGAAAGCAGCCTCAAATCCTTAAAACCCTGAAGGTCTTAAGGGTCTATTTCAGAGCCACAAGGCTGGGAGTCAGCCAGACATGATCACTGCCTGTGCTCAGGTGGCTAGGCCTTCCCACAACTTGGTCTCAGACACCTCTAGACTTCATCTTACCCTGAATTACTGCATTTCCAAAATGCATGTAAGAAACTGATTAGTTTGGTAACACTCATACCAGTTTTAAAAATCCAAAAGGGCAAAGAATTTTTCTCAAACTGAACAAAAACTACAGTCTTTATAGATCCTTAAAGCAGCATGTAACAAACCATAAAACATGTCACTAAATTCATACTGTCTCAATATTTTTACATGTATTAGAGAAAAATATGTTAATTGGGGAAGATCAGTTTTAAGAATTATGTCCTTAAAAAAATAACACTTTGTAAAAGGGGCTTTTAAATATGTTCAAAATTTTTCCTTAAATGAACATTCCTCCTTTCCCCATTCCACTAAATAAATCCATACCAAATAGGGAGAAGTTTTCCATGCCTTCAAAATGTACTTTTTACAGTTTTTTTTTTAAGCCTATTTGGAGAAAGTTAACTAAAATTAACTTGACTAAGATAGTTTCTCCATGTACCAAAAATTTAAAAATTAAATCAATACCGACGTATAAGCCCTTCAAGTCTACAGTCATTTCTGGGGTCTGCCATGGCAGAACACAGTCAACACTAT
The DNA here is from genome assembly GCA_004027775.1 of Bradypus variegatus. Lineage (NCBI taxonomy): Eukaryota > Metazoa > Chordata > Mammalia > Pilosa > Bradypodidae > Bradypus > Bradypus variegatus. Next base: position 1,191 of record PVKY010010760.1, read on the forward strand.
CAGGGCACAGGCCAGGATCCAAATGTGGCTGCACAAGACTGGTCAGCTGGGTGCCAAAAGTCAGCGAGATAACATTAGGGAAACCAGGCTTGAAAGTATTAGTGAGATACCAGAACGAGGGAGGAGGGGTGAATTCAAATAAAGAAAAAATAGCAGCTTAGGTTAAGAAAATCAGACAAGGCAGGGATCAGTCACCAGGAGCACCCAATGAGGTCAGAATGTCATGATACAAGGGAAGAGTAACCAAGCAACACAAAGGTGAACTCTGATACCTGTGTACTTTTGCTCCAGGCTTTGTTTTACTTGCCCACTGGTGGGCCTGTTAGGTGCTGGAATCAAACATGAATTATCAGGAAAAGGAAATTAAAGGCCTGCAGATGGATTCTGTCCTTGATTAATTCCAGGGCAGAGACACTGGAATTAGCTCACAGATGCTGAGGTGCTGTCTCACCAATTTCTCCAAGAAGTTTCTTTGGCCATCCCAAAGACTCTGAGTGATGATTGGAATTTGTTGTAGACCTTGAAATAGAAGTCTTGATAGTCTAACCCTTTTATAAAATGCAATGAGAAGACTTTTCCAGTTCTCTGTGAGGCAGGCAGCCAATTTCCAAATGAGTTTGATCCACAAATGGGGCTTAGAAACAATACATTCTATCAGCTTCTCTCCACATGAGCTCAAAGCTGGAAGGATAGGTGTGGGGCTTCTCACCATCCACACTGCTCTGTGAGTTCCCCTACTTCCTATCCAGCTGACGAGAGTGGATGTGGCCTGAATCCATCAGCCAGTTTATTCTGGATCCATTTGTCTTCTTATTGAAACTACAGAGAAAAATCTACTGCCCTAAAAACAACTGCTTTCAAATCCTGGTTTGTTCCTTCCATACTTCCTCTTGTCCCCAAATCAACTGAGAAGCTCCTCTAGCTGCATCTGTGCCATCCAGCTGCCTTTCATCAATGTGGGCCCTGCAGCCATCAGATACTATATGAGTTTCTACCCTCTCTTCTGTGCCCACCAGAAGGGGTCCTGGTAATGCCCAATGAATCCTCTGTCCCCCAGGACCTTCCTCCAGCACCTCTAACACCCTGTAGCCTGGCCCACAGTGCTACAACCTGTTTCTCCACCCACCAGACAGTTTCCAAAGTGCAGGTTGTGATCCTTTAATGGGTTATGAGTCTTTAAGGACACAAAATAGAATAGAAGAGAAAAGTTAATCCAGTACACTAAGAAAGGATAAGTATTGTTTCACAAAGCTTGTTTCAGTTACACACATACTTACTTAGTTACATCCCGGGTCTCAATGTAAAAATGCATTTTATACTATGTGTTATAGTCCAATAATTTTGAAATACTATGTTAGGCAAGCCTTTGTCCATCTAGTCAGACCCCCACCCATCCCCACCACTAATGGCCCATTATTCAGTGCCTCCTTCACTCCATCTTGGCTCAAGCTCTGAATAGACTTTTAGCCATCTTCTTTGACTGTTTTCATAAACTCTGGCCTTTCACATTGACTCACAAGCCCCTTCTCATGCATCGACAAGAGTACCTTCTTGAACAGGCCAATGTTCTGAGCAAAAAAAATACCATTTACTATTCCTGCCTTGCTCTGCCTTTTTCTCAGGTCTGGGATCTGCCTGTAGCACATCCAACTGTCTCACCATGAATTACAAGCCTCAGAGCAGTAGGACTCCATTTCTTTGTGTGTTAACTTTCATCTCAACAAAAACAAACAAAAAAAAAACCACCATCTTTCAAAGTCACCCTTGGAACACCTTAGATTTCTTACAAAATCATCCACACTTTTCTGATGTAATACATTCCCTGGTGCAATGCATTCTCTAGTGTTACATATCCAGGGCCCAATACCAGTGCCAGGTAAGTACAGCTCATCCTTTAATGTTCAGTTAAAGTCTGTTCCCATCCTTGAGAACAGATGGTTATCCCGCCTCCATATTGCTATCTTCTTCCTCTCACAAGGCAATGGAAGCACAACAAGGTGAATGTACTAGTTTGATGGCATCCTTTTCTCTAACTTTCAAGGATGAGGGCACAAGCTGTCCAGCGCAACTCCACCCCCAGTCCTGCCCTCCCTTGTCCATTTGCACACAGTTCTCACCGAGACAATTAATTCATTATCTTCCTGTACATAAAAACTACAGTTTTATCTCAGTGTAGACTGTTCAGCTTACTTTTCTCAGCCAAAGTGAATATCCCATTTTTTAGCCTTCCAAAAGATACTGAAACCTAAATGAATCCTCAATCTGTGGGATATGAGTGGTGGGAGACACTGAAGTTTGAATTTTTCTTATAAATTTTACTGCTCAATTTCTTGCAATAAATGCAAGGCCAGCTTTGAGAGAGGAACATACATGCTGGGCCTCCCTCAGGACGGCAGAGGATGATAGTGAACACCTCTGAGAACTGCAGGGCAGCTGTGCTTGGTTTTGAGGGGCAAAAACCACTCTCAAAGGGAAAAGGAGGCACATTTCTTTGGGCACATTTCAGAATTTGCCTCTGAGCTCCACCATTCCCTTTCTGTAACCCAGCCAGGAATCCAGGGCTGAATTACAGCCTCTGGTTATCAGGAGGGCTCTCCATCCACCTCCCAAACTGCTACTTCTTCCTCCCCACTCCTTAGCTGGAAGTGTTCTTAATCAGACTATCTTACTCACATCTAGCACTGAGGTGGATTTCTGATAGCTCCCTACTCCCAAGGCTTTCATTTAACTAGGGAATCAAATGAATCTCTCTCCAAAGGGATTTCAGAAAATGAGGCAAAAGATAAGTCAGCTTGCATATTTGCTCCAGGGTCTATTTAGAAGGTCCGAGTGAAGATCCAGCTTCTCTGAAGTTTGCTATAAAGTCTCAGCTCCTTGACTTCCACCATTGCTGGTCACCTCCAAGTATACAGCTTTAGTAGCAAAGAGCCATTATTCTTTCCACCAAAGTAAAGAAGGCTTAGTATAAGTGGGAGGTACAGAAACAGAAAAGCTAATAGTGTAAATAATGATGACTTACTGAGCAGCTGGGTATGATACCCAGCTCTAAACAGAGAAAACTCGTGCAAGCTCACATAGTAAGGATTCAGACTCTGGAGGGAGATAATGTGGCAAAAAGAGTTGCAGGGATAAGGAAAAAAAGCACACTCAAAATATAATATCCCTGGATCATCTGATGGCAAAGGAAGGGGCAGTGGTAAATAAACTAAAATCCACAGCTCCTCCAACCATCCTTTCAAATTTTTCTAGCATAATGGGAGTATACTTTTTTAATTTAATTTCACCCATACAGTTTGGGGAAAAGATTAAACAGAGAGGAAAATTCTCTACCTCATCTATAGCACAATTAAAAAAGAAATGGTGTTCCGCAATTTGTTACCTTAATTGGCTATAAAAAGATGAAACTTCATTTCAATCCTATGTGCTCACATAGCAGTATCTCGCTTAAAACACAAATCCAAAATCAACTTTTCTTAACTCCATTTATGATAGAGCAAAAATTACACTAAAATGACAGCTTTTTTCCTGCTTCACACATTAATTCACAACATCCACACAAACTCTTCGATCTTGTCCCCAGACTTCTATCTGGATTAATTTAGAATTGTCAAATACCATTCTTTAAGGAAAATTTTATGTTTTCATATAAAAATGTGCATCACAGTAACACTTAGAGCTGTACAATTAAAAAAAAATACAGGCCAGCAACAGTGACCCTTTAATGCACAACTCAAAAGTGCATTCAAAGAGGTTTCACATCCCGTTAAAGGCGGTAGGATAAGGTTGACTTCACAATCCCCATCTCATGACTAGGTAAATAGAGGCACTTAGTTTAATAAACTTGCCTCGAGTTTCAATGGTAGAGTTGGAAATAGAAATCAATTTCTCCCTCTGACTGTGTGCCCTGCCCCTTTCCCATTAGACTCCACAGCACACAGTGGCTAAAAATGGGACCCAGTTGAGAACCGCAAGGACAAATAACAGCTACTTGTTTTAGAAGGAGGCGGCGGGTGAGGGGGGTAAAGGGAGAACTTACTCACTTGAAGCACCTGATTGTGTACCGATCGTTAAGAAGAAAGCTTTCCTTGGATGTCCAAAGGTTTGCACCCACCCCTCTGAGCTCACACCCCGGAGGCACCGCCAGATTGACGCGTCAACCCGAACCTCACGGCCGGGTAAACGCGAGGGAAACGCGGGGCGGCTCTGGGGTCGCGGGCCGCGGGACACCATCTGCGCCCGGACCCGCCGAGCTGGCAGGATGCTGCGCCCGCCGCGCACACCTGCCGGAGCCGGCCCTGGAATCCCGGGGCGCCTCCTGCGCTTGGGGCGCCCACCCAGCCTGCGGGCGCTGGAGATCTCGGCCGCACTAGGCCGGGGGCGGGAAGTCGCGTCGCTGCTGCCGACTGGCTGTGCTCTGAGGCGCGGAGAAGCCATGCGGCCAAGCGAGTCCGCCCTCCTCCCAGAGCCCCCTCCAAACGGCGTCACCTGTGCGGGCTCCCAGAACGACTTCGCACAGGGACGGCGGCTGCGCTGGGCCGGGAGAGGACGGCTGATGTTTACAGGCGTCTGGTCATTCGGCCCGTCCCAAGTCTGGCGCCAGCCAGAGCCAGCCCGCGAGATGCTCCGTGGGAGCCAGGGGAGCCACGGGCTCCGGGCCGCTTGGAGGAGCAGTCGCGGAGACTGCAGCTACCGCCGCGGCTGCCGCACCGCCTGGACTGCGGGCTCGGGTTATAGCAGAGCGGCTCCTTAAAGGGACCGCGGCCGCTCCGGCTCGCGCTGCCGGCGGCACCGACCCCAGGCCAAGGTGGGCGGGGCCCCGAGGCTGGCCGTGGGCCAGACCTTTGGGTGCTGGAACTTGGGCTCCAGAAAGGGCTCAAAAATGCGAACACTCGAAGCGGGCTACGGTGGGACCCTGAAAGAGCAAACCTCACCAGGGCCAGAGCGTGCGGTTCCCAGGCTTTCCAAAGCAAGTAACAAAACTAGCAATTGGAGAGAACTGTCTGAGTCCGCTCCGACAGTAGTCAATACCTGAGCTTGCTCGCCACGTAAGCCAAAACCATTTCAGATTATGATTATATATGCTGCCTTAAATGCTCAAATACTGTGTAAATAAACGGCATGATTTGACCAAGAAAGAGGAGACGAAAGGATAACTGCTGATTTTTTCTGCCACGTCTGACGTAGTCAAAGTCGAGTCCCGCCCCATTCTTGCTTGAGGCTGCAGGTGCCTTCCAAACTGGGTAGGGGGCGTATGTGTTAAGAGTCATTTCCTTTCCGAGCAGCCTCCTCCGGCACCCAACCCATACTCGAAGCCCCTCTGCTATGGGGGTAGGGAAGTAGTTTGAGTTTTTGGTGCTGACTGAGAATCCCAAGTTGCCCAGTGCATAAAGAAAATTTGCCGTATAATAGATCTTATGACCTGTTATATATAGCCTCAAAAAACTTCCAAGTGTTCTGGATCAACCAGATAAAATTGTTTTTAATGTTAGAATTGTTTTTAATAAAACAAAAATAATGAAGAGGTCCATTTAGGCTGTTATAATTTGCAAAAAAAAACAACCAAAAATCTTTTTGAGAAAGAGATGAATTCAAAATAAATAAATGAAATAATTGGTAAACACCATTAATAATACAGGACAGTTATTTATAAGATATATGATCAATAGAGCTGACATGTTTTACCTGATATACACATACAAGCACATGCATATCTGCTGCAGATTTGGACCAGAAAATCCTCTCTCTCTCTCTCTCTCTCTCTCTCTCTCTCTCTCTCTCTCTCTCTCTCTCTCATATCAGAGACACACACACACACACACACACACACACTCATTCTGTCCTAATTTTTTTCAAGGAGAAAACAATAGAATTGAAATCAGAAGACCTGGAATTATGTCTGCCAGTCTATTTATTACAGCTGTGTGACTTTAGCTAATTGAACCTCACTGAGGCTAAATTTCCTCATCTGTAAAATGGGAATGATAATGCATAGTTGGCTCAGAAGACCCCAGTCTTGCAAATGGACCCAACTGACTTAGAAAAGAGAGAACCTATACCATCCTGCGAGGACAGAAACCTGTCCTCCAGGCAAGCAGGGAGGAGGACCCAGCAGGTCCCCAAGTCCATGTGCCCCTATTTCTTCCCCAAACTCTCTGAGGATGTACTGAAACACCAGGGCCCTTTGACCATCACCTATCCCATCATGGTTGTTTCACAATGTGCATAGCCCCTGAAGACTTTGGTTTATCCCATAGCTGCCTTATGTGCCCACATAGCTATTTTCATAAGTTTCTGTGGGCAGAAAGTTTGCATGTGAACACCTGTAAGGTCAGTACAAGATTCTACAGTGTCATCCCAAGACTCTATATCAAGAATTGCCTCCTCCAGACATTCTCCTATGTGTGTCTCTGGTGGTTTATAGTTGCTGTGTTTTTTTCCTGATAAATGTTCCATCGTTATCTTTGAAATGCATATTCTCTAACACCAATAGCAATAGCCAAGCCCAAGTAAACTCACAGAAACCCACTATACTCTATAGCCCACTTTATTCCTTCTTGTTTGGCCTCTACAAATGCATCATCAAATACACAGGATTGTTCTGAGATTATACAGACCATGTAAGTAAGCACATCTAGGGCAATGCCTGAGATATCAAAGAACTCTGTAAATATTAGGTGAACCTTGACACTTTTAAACTAATCAAAACTCAAAAGCTTAGAAGGTAGAAGACTATATTACATGTACAGTTTTCCTGAAAATGTTACTACTACTTAATTTCTTTTAAAACTTTCAGTTTCATTCATCATATTCAAATATTTAATTATTCTTAACTTTGTTTTACAATTATTTCCTTTGCATGGACATTTTTCCCAAATTCTTTATTCACTATATGAAGTTCTTCTACATTTTAAAAGTGAAGTATCTAGACTGAAGTTCACTTTTTAGATTTTAAATTCATTGAAACAATTCAAGGAAACATTTCAGAGAAATGAAATTAGCTATCCACACTTAAAGAGAAAAACGGCAAAAATTATTTTTTAAATGAGGTAAAATTTTCTGATGAATTTATGTTCCCCCAAATTCTTCACATTCTAAGTAGAACGAATTGTTTAGAAAACTGAAACCAAAAAGCATCGTTTCTAAAATAACAAGATAACTGAAGCAAAAGTGTTTTGGAAAATTGCCTCAATTCTCCACTCCACTTTGTTATTGAAGACAGAACCTAAATGACACCTAACATTTTTATCAGGTTTGGTTTAGTCAAAAATAAATAAGCACAGGCATTACTTTTTCCAGTATTGGAAGTTCTCATATCAAGAGTTGTTTTGTTTCTTTTTAAAGGATTTGCAAGTATTTAAGAGCATTTTAAATGTTTGCGTTTTTTTTTTTTTTTTGGTGGTTGTTTTTGTTTTGTTTTGTTTTTCAGGATTTTCTAGGACTTTAACAGTGGTTATCTGTGGTTGGGTGAGATTCTGGAAGTCTTCTGTGTTTTTTTGGCTTATTTATATGACTTCTTCCTGTAATGCATTTGTTTTGCTTTTGTATGCATTTTTATTTTTAATGAAAATAATAAACATGATTGAAAATTCATATTGTTCTTACTAGCTAATAACAAAAAACACCCATGCATGCCTGCTGGTCTCCCACCCCTTTTCCCCATGTTCTAATAAAGCACCCTCCAAAGCTTACTAACCTCAAATCTGCTGTGTGTTCTTCATTTCCTAAATGATATACGTATGCCAATGTTTCTTGGTGTTTCACTTTTAGACATTATTACTGACATCTCATCCTGCTATTTGAGGATTGAGTTCTTTTACACCACATTGCTTTGCCCTCACCCTTTCTCCCAACATAACCCCATTACAACTTCTGATCAGATCAATAACTAGGGTTTACATCATCCTGACAATATAAATACAGTGCATTGCTGAATCAAGTAATGTGCCATGATAACACTTTCCTTGGACAATCTCCTGTTCTTCCTATGCTTAATCCTTGCTTTACTTTTTCATTTTCAAAAATGTATCTAACCTGAATTTTTCCAAATGTTTCAACATAGCTATCAAGTGCCTGCCAATAGTATTTTCCAATGCCCAAACACTTAATCTTTAGTTTATTCTCTTATTTTGCTGCAGCACAACCTCCAGGAGCTTATTCAGAGAGGGTGTATTAAGAGATAAATTTTTAGAGTACTTGCATGTCTGAAAATTATTCATTCTATTCTCACTCTTAATAATTTGAATAGGTCAAAGACCATTTTCCCTCAACTTTTTAAAAGCATCATTCCATTATCTTTACTTCCTGTATTGCTTTTAAGATGTTGCCTGCCTTCCTAGTTTCCATTTCTCCGTATTTGATCTGTTATCTTTCTAGTATCCTTTCATTATCCTTAGTAATCAGAAAGTTCATAATGATCCCTTAGAATGGGTCTTTTTTCATTGATTGTACTGGGCCCACAAAAGGTCCTTTCAATCTTACCTGGAAGTGTATTATTATTATTATTATTATTATTTCTTTGATAAAAATTTTTTCCTCCCATTTTCTCAGTTCTCTTTCTGTGAACACTTGCTAGTAGTAGGATGTTGGACCTTCTATATTATTTTCTAATTTCATTGTCCTTTGATCCTATTGAGCATTTTTCTTTTCCATTGAGCATGTCAGAGGTTCTCAATGTGGGGGGGGGGCAGTGTAGCAATGTCTGGAGATTTTTTTTTTTTTTTGGTTTGTCACCATGGAGAAGTGGGGGTGCAATGGAATATAGTGGGTTATTGGTCAGGGATGCTGCTAGACATTTTTAATACTCAGGACAGCCCTCATAACAAAGAATTACCCATCCCAAAATTTCATTCTTGCCAAGGTTGAGAAACCATGGACTAGAAGAAGCCCATGACTTTATTTTCTAATCCTTCCACTGAAGTTTTTATTTCAATAATATTTTTCATGTCCAAGAGCTCTTTCTCATTCTTGGATTGGTCCTTTCATTATGGAAACTACATCAAAGGATAAAGCCCTTTCTCCAAAGAAGAAACTTCTGACCTCGTAGAGGCATTGCCTTTGTGGTGGTACTGGTCAGGGTGGTACAGGACAGACGGTATGGGTCAGTCCCCCGGCTGCATGAGGTGCGGAAGAAACCCAGGGGTCCTGGAGCTTTGTAAATAACTGTGAGGCAATCCTTCTTCTTTAGCCTTTGGCCCCCACCCCACATTCCACGGTATGCTGCACCTCCAAGTGCTGAGTCTCCACCAGACACTGACATTAGCTCCTCTTCTACTTTGCAAAGTCAGTTATCACTTCATGCTTCCAAATTTATTGAACTTTCTCATCAGCTATAGATTTGTTTTTTCTTTTCTTGGGTTTATATCTCTTAAACATCTTTCTACACTGTGACAGTTTTTTCATGTGCAACTTGGCCAGGTAATGGTGCCCAGTTGTCTGATCAAGCAAGCACTGGCCTGTTACTGTGGAGACATTTTGTGGACATATCAGTAAGTTGATTGCATTTATGGCTGATTATGTCTACAGTCAACTAAGGAGAGTTTCTTCAGCAATGAGAGACATTTCATCCAAACAGTTGGAAGATTTAAAAAGAGAAGTGATGACTTCAGCAGTCAGAAGAGAGAATTTTCATCTCTTCTTCAGCTGGCCAGCTTCTCCAGGGGAATTTGTTGAAAACCTTCATTGAAGTTCCTAGTTTGCAGTCTGTCCTATGGTATATGGACTCATGCATCTCAATAGTTGCATGAGACAATTTTATAAAATCTCATAATATTTACAGACACTTCTCATAAGTTCTATTTCCTTAGAGAACGCTGACTAATATGCTATAAGTCCCTTTGAAAAGGACTAGTGATAAACATCTGTGGTCATTTTACCATGTTTAGACAGAAGAATCTTGTTTTTGTACATGAAAAATAAAATGTAGAAATAAAAAAACAACAAAGAGATCTATAACTGAGGAAGGAGAATAATAAGATTCTGTTTTTCTTAAATTTCTCACTTTTTGTTTTAAATGCCAACAATGTTTTCAAGGATTTCTTTTTATTTTACAAATTAGTTGAAATTGTTGTTGCCAATAACCAGTAGATATGTTTATAACTTTTAGGTCAGTTCGTTGATTATCCTTCCAGATACTTTCCCAGGCACATTTTTATATAATTTAGTTTTGTTTAATAACAAAAGAGATTAAAACAGGGCATATTGCTTTGTAACTTTTCTAATACTTCTATTCAATGGATGTACCATCACTCATTTAACAAATCCCCTCTGTTGGATATGTATGGATCTTATATCTCCAAATTTTCACTTTTTCAAATAGAGCAAAGTAGTAATGTCTGAATGGAAATACATTTTAAAATTCAAAAGGCAGCATCCCATTTAATGAGGAAACACTGGCGGATTCCTGCTCAGGTCAGGAGAAGGACAAGAGGGATGTTCACTCTCACCACTACAAAACTGAAGTGGGTACTGGAGATATAAGTCAAGGTAACTAGATGAAAGCAAGATAGTAAAGACATAACCATTGGAAAGAAGAGTATAAACTCATTGTTTGCAAATGATATGATTATACTTGTCAACCTCCAAAAACTAAACTGAAAAGAAAGAGTAAACAATAGAAAATTAAGTAGGGGAGCATGACATAAAATTAACTTATATATATACAATAACTCCTTGCAAGACATAATGAAGAAAAAAAAAAGATGACACAAGTGCAACAAAATTATAAAGTGCCTAGGAATAAATTCAACAAAGAATATGCAAAACTTACATGAGAAAAAATTTTAAACTTTTTCTGAAAGACCCAAAATGAAGAAATGAAAAGACAGCTGTGTTTTTTGACAGAGTCAATGTTTGTCAATTCTCCCTAACTTTTAATTTGTAAATTTATGGAAATATCAATAAAAATACCAAGAAACTATTTTTTGAACTAGAACAAGCTGATTCTAAAGATCATATGAAAAATATAAATGAGTAAGAATAAACAGAAAAATTCTTTTTAAAAGATCAGTGAGGAAGGACTAGCCATCTAGATAAGAAAAATACCACAGAACCTCAGTAATTAAACACTTTGGGATTGCCCCATGAATAGACAGACTAAGGAAATTGAAATATAAAGTCCAGAAATAGAAATAAGTGTCATCCCAAGTGTGGGAACCCAGGGCCCAGGTTCCCTCTCCCTAATGGGGAATTAAACCCCACAGCACATAGCAGCCTGCACGATCAGGACAGAAGTTGAGAGTCAT
>PVKY010010761.1:0-12432 GCA_004027775.1 Bradypus variegatus
GGCTAGTGGTGGTGCACTGAGTTCCAGCTGCTTCTCTGTCCACTGGCCCAGCGGCCCCAGAGTCCAGGGCTGGGGGAGGGTGCTGCAGGACCTCGGAGGGGGGAGGGTTTTGTGCAGCGGGGGTCATGTGTGGGGACCCAGGAGCCATGTCATATGGGAGGTTTGGGACAGTGGGGACAGAGGCAGGGCTGGGTGGATGGGTGGTGGCAGCACTGGCTAGGGTAGCCCCACCCCCGGAAGAGGGCAGAGGTGGGGCCTGGGAGCCAGGGTGGGGCCGAGCAGCCTCCCCAGCCGGCTGGACCAGCTCCCATGGATGCTTGGCGTGAAAGCGAAGGGGCTGAGGGAACAGGGCAGTGGGGACAGGGCAGAAGCACAAGGTGCCTGCTTACCGGGAACCCCAGCGCATTCCCTGTTGAATCCTGGAGAGAGACTCGCGGCCCAAATGGAAAGGGGAGGAAACTGAGGCCCAGCAGAGCAGAGCTCTGCCCAGGACAGAGGCTGGTGGGGCTGGAGGTGGGAGGATCCCCATCTTCCTGTCCCCCAAATGGCCTGAGGCTCTGGCCCAGGGCGGCCAGCCTGAACTCCAGGTCTGCTGTGTTTCCCCGTCTGGCCGATGGAGCCATCTGTCGGCCTGGCAGGACTGTCACCAGGGTTAAGAAGCCACCGTGTTGCATGAGACAAGATCTGCTGTGTTTGCTCTTTGGGGGGGTGGGGCGGGCAGGTGGCACCATGGTTAAGGGTCACTCCAGTCATCAGGGAGGCCCAGCTTGTCCTCGCTGCTCACTGCTTTCCCCTGCCTGCTCCCTCCCTCGTGGAGCCGCATTCCTCTCCAGTGCCCAACCTGGCCCTGCTCTGACAGTGGCTGGGCCCTGGGGAGGGGGCTGCTGGGCACATGGGGTCCTGCCTCTCTGAATGCAGCTTGCAGGGCAGAGGGGGACGTGGAGACAGAGCGAGAGCCAATCTCTGGAGCCTGGTGACCTGAGTTCCAAGCTGCTGATCTTGGGGACATGTCAAACCTCTCTGGGCCAGTTTTGTAAAAGGAGGAGACTGACACTCCTCCTTTGTGAGGGTGAGGACAAGCTGGGAGGGACACCCAGGAATGGTGCTTTTGTGATGATGGCATCACCCCACCAGAGAGCAGGTAGGGGGGCTCCCCAGCCCCAGGACCTCACTGGCCCTGGAGGACACGTGAAAGGTTCCTCAAGATCTCTCCCACCTGTTGAAGCTGAAGGGCCAGGTTTGCAGGGGTGCAAGGCCAGGATGGGAGGACCAGGCGGCGCCACTCCTCTGTGGTCCTGGCAGGAGCAGCCACGTTTCTGGGGAAGGGGGCTGGGGCTGGCAGGCGGGGGCCTGGGCTTGGACCCCAGGCTGGCCACAGGTCCTCTGTGACCCCTCTGGGGACCTCAGTTCTCACCCTGTCTGGTGGAGGCAGCCTGGGCCCTGCCTCCTCTCCAGGGTCTGGGGGGATCCAATGTTCGTTCTCCTCCCTGCCCAGAGAGTGGCTGCTAAGGAAGGACTGGCCAAAGTGAGGTGAAGGCCCCCACCAGGGAGTTGGTCTCCTGGTCTCCGCTCTGCTCAGGGGCAATTCTGGGGGGCCCAAGGCTTACTGGAAAAGGAGCTGTGGCTGAGACACTCGTGGCCACTTGTCCTCATCTGGGCCAGGAGATGGCCGGAGCCCTGGCGGTTGTCCGAGTGAAGTCGGATCGAGCCTGGGGTTCTGCAACCACGCGGTGCATTCGGACCTGGGAGCAGGGGCCTGTCCCCTGCGGCTGCTGACCCCTTTGTTTCCCACCGCCTCCCAACCTGCAGGCCTGAACAGGGTGATGTTGAAGATGATGACCTTCCAGGGCGTCCCAGGCAACCAACCCATGCCAGGGGCTCCTGACTTCTCCCAGAGCCCCCAGAAACCGCCCTCCACCTCGGAGACCGAGTCTGAGGCCTCCGTGTCCGAGGCCTCGTCTGAGGACCTGGGGCCACCCTCGGAGGTGGGGGCCACCCCAGAGAAGGCTGTGAAGAAGAAGAAGAAAAAGCCAAAAGGACTAGCCAACATATTCAGCATCTTCACCAAAGGAAGGAAAAAGAAGGGCCGGCCCAGCTCCACGGAGCCCGAGGCCGAGTTGGAGCCCAGTCCGGAGCCCAGTGGGCCGCCGCCCTCAGGTGGGCCGGGGTGCCTCTCGCCTCGCTGCTTTCACCCCGGGAGTGCTGGGAGTGGGGAGGCCTTGGGGGGTCTCGGGGCCCCTCACTAACGGCTGTGTCCCGGGCCGCAGTGGAGGAGCTCAAGGCGGAGCTGGAGCGCGGGCGGCTGGAGGCGGCGCGGCCGCTGCTGGCGCTGGAGCGGGAGCTGCGGGCCGTGGCGGCGGCGGGCGGCCTGAGCGCGGAGGAGCTAGTCCGGCGCCAGAGCAAGGTGGAGGCGCTGTACGTGCTGCTGCGCGCCCAGGTGCGGGCCGTGCTGCGGCGGCCCCTGGAGGCGGCGCCCGAGCGGCTGCGCCAGGCCCTGGCGCTGGTGGCCGAGCAGGAGCGCGAGGACCACGCGGCGGCCGCGGCGGCGGACCCCGGGGTCCCGGGGCTGGTGCCCACGCGCCCGCGCCGCTGGCTGCAGCTGTGGCGGCGCGACGTGGCGCAGGCGGCCGAGGAGCGCCTGGCGCAGAGGCCCCCCGCCGACTCCCCGGGCCTGTCGGAGGCCGAGCGCCTCTTCAGGCACCTGGGCCTCACCATGAGGGGGGACCTGGAGCTGGTGGTGGAGCGCCTGAAGCCGCTGTTCCCCGCCGAGTTCGGCGTCGTGGCGGCCTACGCCGAGGGCTACCACCAGCACTTCGCCGCCCAGCTGGCCGCCATGGCGCAGTTCGAGCTGTGCGAGCGCGACGCTTACCTGCTGCTCATCTGGGTGCAGAACTTCTACCCCAAGTGAGCGGCGGCGCCGGGCTGGGGGCCTGGGCCGCGGGGGCATCGGACGGGTGGGCCCGGGGGGCGGCCTGCAGGAGGCGGGCCGGGAGCGGTTCCTGCGTGTGGTTCCGAGTCCCGGGAAACGGGGGCGGGACCTGGACTCAAAGGGGCGGGGCCTCGGGTGGGTCTGCTTTACCCTTGGGACCCTTGCTTTCTTGGGCTTCAGAGACATACGCAGTCACTTTCTGCAGCTGGGGAAACTGAGGCATGAGAATGGCAGGGGCTTCATCATTCATTTATGAGCTCCCAATATGGGGAGGGGGGTGAGATGGGCAATGACAGTCTGGAGCAGAGGGCTGTGGCAGAGGCAGCCAGGGAGGGTGGGAGCTCAGAGCAGGGGTCCCTCCCGGCCCCGGAGTCAGGGAAGCCAGCCTGCAGGAGGAGGCACCGGAGAGAGTCCTGCCTGACTCAGGAGAGTGTGCCCCTGCCCTAATGGTGTAGAGGGGGCAGGCTGGGGAGGAAGGACAGTGTTCCTGGCAAAGGCAGGTGAGCCAGGGACCTTACGGGAGCTGGGCAGCACTCAACAGGATTTGGAGTACCTGGCTGGCCATGGGGGTGCGCGCAGGATGGGGGCGAGCCAGGGGTGGGGCACAGCTGTTGGAAAGATTCCTGTTGGGCAGGGCCCAGCTGCCAAGGGTGGAGAGCAACTGGGACCCCAGCTGGGTACAGCCTCAGGCACCCCCTGATTTACCGAGACTCCGCGACTGCCCACCAGTTGCACCGGGCAGGGAGAGAGCTGCACCCCAGGGTGGGAAGCCAGGGCTTTTACTGTGGGGAGGGGTCCCACTGGTGCCAGCCCCAAAGTGTAAAACCTGCAGTTGTAGACCATGGCAAGGCTGGGGTGGTGGGATGGTGCCACTGGGCTCAGTTGGGGACAGGTCAGCCCCCCGCAGAGGGACTGAGTGGGGGTGGGGGTGAATAGCAGGGCCAAGGAGACTCTGCCCAGGGCAGGGGCTGGGGGAGAGGCGGCCCAGCCCTGAGCGAGGTCCAAGCCTTTGCCTGTCCCGACTCTGCAGGAAATGACAGGCACTGTGTCTGCCGGTCAGCCTTCCTGTCCCTGAAGTCACAGGGTCTCCCAGCCAGGGGCCAGGGGGGTCAGTGTTCCAGGGAGCAGAGGCCAAACCTGGGCCCGGATCCCTGGGTGGGGAAGTTCAGGGAGGCTTTGCCAGGGTGGGGGGAGTGGTGGTCAGAGGGACACGGCTGCATCAGGCTGGGGGAGCGGCACAGAGATGGCCATTCTTAAAGGATGAGGGCCCCTCAGGAAGTGCCAGGGCCGAGCAGGTCCCCCGGGAGTTCTGGGACCCTGTGGAGGCGCCAGGAGAGCGAGCCCAGACGTCTCCGTCGGGGACAGCCCTTCCTGCCCGGGGCCGGCCCCCCTGTGGGGGCAGCGGCTGGCGGGTGCCTGGAGGTCAGCAGGGCCAGTGCAGTGGCGGGGGATGGGCCTCCGGGAGGCTGGGTTTTCCCGAGTGGGAGGGGAGCCGGGGTGCACACAGGAGGGTTGGAGACAAGGGCTGGAGCAGGAGAACAGTGAGGGGCTCCTGCCACGAGCCTGGCGAGAGCTGGGGTGCAGGATGGGGAGGGGGTGCAGGGTTCACAGGTTTCAGGACATGTTTGGGGTCCGGAGTGGGTGGGGTGAGGGGATAAGGAGGCGGGATGTCTCCAGTGGTTTTGACCCAACTCAGGCTAAGGGGTGGGGGCCGCCCTGTGAGCTGGGGCAGCCCGGGATGGGGGGCAGGCCGGCTCTGGGCCTGCGGGAGAGGGCGGCTGCGGAGGTTGCTCGTGCCAAGGGACGGTGCCGCGTGGCAGCTTCCCTCATGCCTCCCTCTGCCCCCAGTGACATCATCAACAGCCCCAAGTTGGCGGGCGAGCTGCAGGGTGCCCAGCTCGGCAGCCTCCTGCCCCCTGCGCAGATCCAGCTGCTGGAAGCCACGTTCCTGTCCAACGAGGCGGTGAGGCCAGGGTGGGTGGGGGGCAGGAGGGGGACGGAGGGGTCCTGAGACAGACCGAACGTGCGCAGGGAGCGTGTCAGGGCCGGACGGAGAACAGCCAGGCAGACGGACAGAGAGAGTGGGGGGCAGCCAGGTGGAGGGCTGGCACAGGGCCAGGCCCGGTGGGTGCTGGTGATGGGGACAGCTGAGATGGCAGGTTAGAGGGCATGAGGCATGTCCCCCACTGCCCTCCCGGCCTGGTGGCAGCAGCCTGTGAGGGGAGAGCCCATCACCGATGGGCACCCCTGAGAAGGAGGGGCCTCTGCCAGAGCAAGGGGCTGAGGCAGCACCCTGGGGAGGGCAGCCCACCCTGACCCACCCCTCGCCCCTCAGGCCAACGTGAAAGAGCTGATGGACCGAGCCCTGGAGCTGGAGTCACAGCGCTGGGCCCAGGACGAGGGTCCCCAGAGGTTGGACGGCCACTGTCACAGCGAGCTGGCCATCGATGTCATGCAGGTGTCCGCTCTGCCCCCCAGCCCCGCACATGGGGCACACAGGCACCCGAGCACCTGCCAGCTGGGCACGGGTGCAGCGCCGCCTCCTCTGCCCTGTGGGCATCTTGTCCCCCTGCCCCTGCCCCAGCCAGGCCAGGTGCCCCCTGTTCCACTCACGTCCCCCACCCCTTACCTCTGCAGATCATCTCCCAGAGCCAGGCCAAAGCCAAGAAGATCACCCCTGAGCTGGGTGAGCAGATAAAGAAGGTGCTGCTGCTGGAGCTGGCCAGATTCCTGAGAAGGTGGGGGTGCATGTGTGGGCCACAGGGCCCCTGCAGCCCCTAGGGAGCCCCCTTCTCTGGCCCTGACCCCTCCTGGCCCCACTCCGTCCCCTGGGAGTGAGTGCAGGCAGCGCCCCCCTCCCTGTCACCTCCCCCCATGCAGCCAAGCTCCCAGCAGAGCAGTTTCCCACTGCCTAGAGGATGCCCCAGGAGGAGTGAGCCCCTGCCTCCCCTTCACGTGACCCCCACACAATTCTCAGGGCTCCCCAGGCCTCGAGGACCCCTCCAGCCCACCATCACCCCCTCCACTTCCAGCGGAGAGCCAGGACGCAGAGCCTGGGGTCAGGGTGGGCAGCAGAGCTTGGCGGCCCCCTCTCCGGGCTGTCCAGGGACCCCTGAGGCCCCAGGAGCTGGCGGCCAGGGGCAGGCGCCCACTGCTGTCTGGCCTGAATGTGCCCCTTGTGGTTTTGCAGCTACCAGCGGGCCTTTGACGAGTTTCTGGAGAAGTGCAAACTGCTGAGGAACTTCAGGGCCAATGTCATGGCCAACATCAACAGCTGCCTGTCCCTCCGGTAAGGGCAGGAGGCTGCGGGGGGGGTCCCCGGGAGCTGGGAGGGGGCCAGGAGGGCTTCCAGGTACAGGCGCGGCTTCAGCGAAGGTGTGGAAGGGGGGAGGCCCGTGGAGGAGACGCGATCATTTGTGGGTGCCGGCTGTGTGCCTGCAGTCATGCAAACGCTGTCCTCTTGTTTCGTTTTTCCCTTACGTAACCCTGCCAAGGAGGTGCAGGGACTGACCGCTGTGGGTGGTGGTCGGTGTGCGCTTGCTTGAGGCCAGGCTGGTCCCCACCTTGGGGTGGGGGAGCACAGGTGGGATGACTTGCACTTGACACTCCCCGGGATGGGGAGCCACGGAAGGTCCTAGAGGGAAGGAGATCCCTCCAGGGCTAGCGGGCTCCCTGGGACCTCCTTGCTTCTCCTTGCAGGACGTCCATAGAGCAGAACTGGCGGCCTCTGCCGGACACCCCCAGCTTCCTGCTGGGGCCACTGAATGAGCTCAAGAGTCACGGCTTTGACGTCCTGCTGCAGGACCTGTTCAAGAGCCTCAAGGTAGCTGGAGCCACGCTGAGCCGAGCCCTGGAGGGTGCTCGGGGCGGGTGGTGGGGGTTGCGAAAGCAAAGGCCTGGTGTGGGCCAGGGGCTGGGGACACCCGGGTGATGGGGGGTCATGGAGGGCCCCCGGCCTCACCTCCACCCCTTTGTCCTGGAACTTGACCTGGGAGGGGCTGCCCAGAGCCGGGAGGGCAAGGGGCAAGGGTTGGTTGGTACAGGGGAAAGAAGTTCCAGGCCCTGCCCCGTGTGGGCCCCGTCCAGTCCCCATGCTTGCACATGCTTTCCTCCACTCCCCCAGAACCCCCAGCCCACCCCCCAGCTCCCCAGCGGGCTCTCGGCTCCACACGCTCAGCCCTTGGCAGCCACCTTCCACGTCTGCTTTGGGTCAAGGGTCCACAGAAGCCCCTGTGCTCCTTTAGCACAGGGCAGAGGCAGGGATCCCTGTCTCCCCAAAAGGAAGAGGAGGGGGCTCCCTGTCTGCCCTCACTCCCCTGCGTGGTGGTCCGTGGCAGCCGGCTGCCAGGCCCTGGGCTAGGCTGGGATAGGGGCCGTGGCAGGGTCCTCGGACTGGCAGACGGGCTGCCTGCCACTCATCCCCCGCGGGGTGACCCTGGAGAATGGCACACAGGCCTCACCTCCACTTCCTGCCCGACGCAGGGGTTAAGCCCTGCCCTGGGTGTCCTGGCTCTCCCGCGCCCTTCCCCGGCCAGGCCATTTGGGTCCGGGAGGGGGGTCAGCATGTGGGGCCCACCCCCCACCGTCTGCAGGGCGTAACCAGGCAGCCTGCCCCCCTCCACCGCAGCCCCTGTTCAAGAGGTTCACGCAAACCCACTGGGCCAACCCCGTGGAGACCCTGGGGAGCATCCTCGCCTTCGTGGGTGAGAGGCTGCCCGAGTTCTTGGAGCTGCAGGGCTGCTTCCGGCAGGTGAGGAGGCTGCCCCCACGCACCTGCCACCCCACGCCTGCAGCTGCAGCCCGCGCCCCCTTGCCCTGCCCCTCGCGGGACCCCGTCTCCAGCTGTGCAGCCCGGGAGGCTTCTGGGGAGTGGGGTCTCACCTGGCCCTGGCCACCCCTTGCCAGGAGCTCACGGAGGCCGTGCACCTGCGCCTGGTGGCGGAGTACCTGGGGCGCCTCTGCCAGCGCGGCCTGGTCCTCAGGAAGGCCGAGCAGCAGCAGCAGTTGGCGCAGCACGTGCAGGTGTGCGCCGACCTCATCCGGGACGTCTGCACGCAGCACGTGAGCCCCCGCCCCGGCCCCGGGATGGGCGGCCGCTCCCCCCACCAGGCCCCCGCCAGGCCCGGGACGGCACGCCCCGCACCCTGGGCCTCTCCAGACCCCAACTGCTCGCTGACCTGAGCCTCCCTGGGCCCTGGGGTGCCCGGTGGGGGAAGGGGCAGCCCCTCACCAGCGAGGCCTGTGCCCGCAGGGTTCCCAGGCAGCCTGGCTAGACCCCGCCCTCCCCATGCTGGCCGAGGTCATTCACCTGCAAGACCCCAGTGCCATCAAGATTGTAGTGGCCACTTATGCCACCCATTACCCCGACTTCAGGTGAGTGAGGGTCACCGTGGGACCCCCGCCAGCCCCCACTCTCCAAGCTCGGATGCTGGTCCTGTGGCAGCGGCCACGACAGCTAACCTTTGTCCAGTGCTGACCGCGTGCCGGTCACTGTGCTGGGTGCTTTACGGGGATCTGTGCACTGCCCCCCACATCGGCTCTGGGGGCCTGATGCTTTCTACGCCCATTTTACAGATGAGGCCTGGGGAGTGAGGGAGGCCCAGGGGATAGCCAGGCAGGGGAGAGCTGAGACGGCTGAGCCGGTGGCCTGGCTGCCCAGCCCCTGCCCTTTTTTAAAAAAATTTTTTTGTTGTTGTAGAATATAACATACATACGTAAAAGTGGTAACTTTCGAAGTGCAATTTAACAAGTAGTTGGAGAGCAGATTTCAAAGAATATCATAGGTTACAATTCCACAGTTTTAGTTATTTCCTTATTGTGAAATATAACATATATACAAAAAGGTAATAACTTTCAAATGATAATTTAACAAGTAGCTATATAGCCAATTTCAAAGATTGTTATGAGTTTCAGTTCCACCATTTCAGTTTTTTCCTTCTAGTCGTTCTAATATGCCAGCAACTAAGAAGAAGAAAAATTATATAGCGATTCAGTATTCATAATCCTTTGTTAAATTCTATCTTGTCTGTTGCTCCCTCTTCCTCTCTTTTAATCGCTTTCCCAGTCTTCAGGGCTGTCTCGGCAGTGACCACCCCAACCTGTTCATGTTGAAAAGGGGGGTCAACATGGGGAATGGGGATACATCTGGTTGATGTTCTTGAAGAGCATCAGAGGAGCTCTCTGGACGATTTAAGTTTCTGAGAGATAAACTTAGTGAGTGAAACCTTTACAGAGTCCGGGATAGGGCTCCACAGCCCCTGCTCTTAACCGCTATGTGACCCTCCCCTCGTGGGGGCACAGACCAGGGACTATGGCAGTCAGCAGTGAAGCTGGGGTGCCCATGCAGCCTAGGGGTCCCCGGGCTTGCACCTGTGGCCTGGCTAAGATTTCAGCATTTCTCTCTGGGCTGGGCTCTCCGGCGTGGCAGGGGAGGTGTGGACAGGTCTCGAGTTGGTTGACCCCTGGCTTGCTCATCCCATTCATGTGCCCGCCATCCAACATGATCACGTCCCCATCCTGCATCTGCTCACCCACCCGTACAAGCCCCCAAGCCCCCATCCACCCATTTGCACGTGCATTCACCACTCGCCCATCTTCCCACCCACCCAGCTGCCCATTCGTCTGCTCCCCACCTGTCCACCCATCTACTCGTCTACTCACATACCCATCCACGCTTCCATCTTTTCTTCTTTGTGTCCTTCCTTCTATCCTTCTGTCCACGCTTCCATCTGTCCTTCCATCCTCCACCCGTTTGATGAGCTCCTGTGCTGTGCCAGGCTCGGTTCTAGGCACCAGATGCAGTGAGGGTTGAGCAGCCAGGCCCCAGGCCTCCCTCCAGTAGCGTCCAGCCTCTGGGGGCAAATCTGTGTGGACAACCAGGCAGGTCATATCAGCTGGGGGCGCAGACTCGGGTAGGGAGGTGGGAGGCATGTCTTGGCCGAGCCCCCCAGGAGGACCGGCCGTGTCGAGGCCGCGGTGGGCTGGAGCCAATATGCTCTGGAGGTGGGCAGTGGCCAGCGTGCTGGGGCGGGGGCCGGGGGCGGGCGAGGCCGGGCTGACGGGCGGCTGTCCCTCCCCAGCAAGGAGCACCTGGGCGCCATCCTGGCCATCAAGGGGAACCTGTCTAGCAGCGACGCCAAGAGCATCCGCGGCATCCTGGACGTGAGTGCTGGGGGACACGAGGCCGCCAGGCCCCTGTTTTCGCTTGTGAGGGTTGGCTAGCTCTGCCCACGGCCGCGCCTGCCGTGAGCACCGGGCGCCATCCCCGGGGCACCATGTTGGAGCAGCGCGGCTGACGGCTCCGCACGGCCTCCCCGCCACTGTGCTTCCGCCCGGCCTGGCCCCGGCACACCCGTCTGAGGGGGCAGGCGCTCCCCTGGCAAAGCCTGGGCAACACTCGGACGTCATAGTTTACTGTGTGCGCGAAAGGAGGGGAGAGAAAGAAGGATGCTCCGGCCGCCTCCCGTCTGCAGAGCCCTTTCTTGGTCGCTTCTTGACCGTCCCGTCCTGGGTGGGCTGGCGCACCCACCCGCTCCCTAGCCCGGGGCCAAGGCTCGTCCCTCCTGTCTTCTCCAGCCCAAGACCGAGGTGAGCCAGGCCCAGCAAGTCTGTGGGATCAGAGGCGTCATCCAGAGGGAAAGGTGGAAAAAATGAGCTTTCTTCTGGGCCTGAAAGGGTCACTGGGAGTCCCAGGTGGAGGCAGGGGACGGGGGGGCAGGCAGCTTGAAAGCCACCTCCAGATCACCCCTGGCCCAGGAGCTCGGGCTCAGCCTCTCCCTGCAGCACCCAAGCTGTCCCCCCGAGCTGAGCCCGACCCCCTGGAGCTCCTCAGGGAACCTCAGCTCAGCACGGGGCCAGGCGCTGAGGCACCCCCGTGGGCCCCGCCGCCAAGCATGCCTCCTCCTGGAAGCCCGGCTGAGGCCTGGGCAGGGGCAGGGCAGGCTTGGCCTCTGACCCCTGGGCTGGGTGTTGGTTTCTTATCCCTGCGACGACAGATTCCCACAGCCTTAAGATCCAAAGCAAGAGCTGATTAGCTCAGGGTTCTGGAGGCCAGAATTCTGTGTGGGCTAAAAGCAAGGTGTCTTCAGGGCTGGCTGCTTTCTGGGGCCTCTGGGGAGGGCCCTTCCTTGCCTTCTCTAGCTTCTAGAGCCTTCCATCTTTAATGTCGGGCCATCTGCGGCCCCCTCTTCCCCCTTGAAGGACCCCTGTGATCACGCCGGGCCCCTGACAGCCCAGGTGCAGCTCCCTCCCTTAAGGCCCGCTGCTGAGCGACCTGCAGGGCACTGCCACCCGAAGGCCCCCTTGCTATGGCCCCTCTCGGATCACGGGGCCCGGGGTTAGGACGTGGGGGCCTTCGGGGTCGTTACTCCCCCAGCATGGCTCCACCTGCCCCCTGCCCTGTGGGGCCCCCTCAGCCTCTGTGCACCCAGAAGCCTGGCTCCTCCCTGGGGCTACAGCTCCCTCCGCCCGAGGCTGGCGGTCGGGGTTCAGACTCGGGCCACACTCCAGCCAGGCCTTTGCCTTAGGAGGAGCCGTGAGGGTGACCCCCTTTTCCAGGTACTGCTTTGCAAACCGGGCCAGGAAGTGACCGCTTGAATGGTGCACAGAAGCCTTTCTGCATTTGTAAGAAGGCCACGTGCTGATGTTATTTCTGGTTATTATTATTTTATATATTTTGAAAGTACTGCTTTTGTACATGTGTACTTGGGATGGGACCCGAGTTTTTATAGCTTGATATAAAGCTGATTTCAAAAGTGTCTGTGCTGTGTTTTTTGGGGGGAGCTGCAAAGTGGGGGGTGGGGAAGGGGCTCCTCACCCCAGCTTGGGGTCTTCCTTAGCGGCTTCCTCAGCCCCTTGGGGTCAGGGCTCAGCCTGTGTTCTCAGGCTCTGTATCAGGTCCCCCCAGGCCAGACCCCCCGGGCCTCACCCCCTTCCTTCTCGGGGCTTCAGAAGGGCCTGCCTGGAGGCCACGGCCAGTGACTTCACCCCCCGGCGCCTCAGTTTCCTTCGGGCCTCCCCCCGTCCTTTGCCGAGGAAGACCGGGGGCAGGGGGCTGACAGTCTGCTGTCAACCTCGGAACGCCGTGGATTCAGGCCGCGGGAGCTCCTGTTTCTGGAATGGCCGTCGCTGGCGCACAGCAGAGAGCCCGCAGCCGAGGCCCCTGGCCTGACGTGTTCAGGGTGGCTCCCCTCGCCAGGGAGCGGCTGCCCGAGGCATCCGGGGCTTTCCGGGAGGGGTCCTGCCCCGGCCCTAGCGGAGGGTTTGTGGTGGAGCAGAGGCCCTGCGTGTATGTTGGGGAACCTTGACAAAGCCGAGGGAGGGGCCCCGAGGTAAATGCTAGGGAGTCTGGGGTCCCTCTGGGGGGCCTGGTGGCAGCTGCACCTAAGCAGGGAAGACGGCCTCCCAGCAGGCCCTTCGGGGAGTCCGAAGGAGATTGTCCCCGACCCAGAGAGGTGGGGAGCAGGGAAGGGAGAACCCCGGAGGGGTCAGAGGTCCCAAGGGAC
>PVKY010010762.1:0-12429 GCA_004027775.1 Bradypus variegatus
TGGACAGCCCCGAGCTCCACCCCCAAGATGGACAATGGCCCAAGCCTGCTGTCTGTCCACCAGAGGACTCCCTGGGGGGCCAGGGTGTCTTCGTTTCCAAGATGCTGTGACAAATAGCACAGAGCGGGTTGGCTCAAACAGTGTTAGTTTTTTAGCTCAGTTTCGAGGCTAAAAGATATCCGGAATCAAGATATTGGCAAGGCCTGCTTTTCACCAGCTTTTGGGGCTGGCTGCTGGCGACCCTGGAGCATCCTTGGCTGCACCTCTGCCTCCCGGCGCCGGCGACGTTTTCCCCTTTCCGACTTCTGACTTCCAGGCCCAATTTACAAATCTGCTGAATTGGATTAAGACCCAACCTCCTTGGCTGGGCCACACCCAACTAAAAGTAACGTTTTCAAGCCTGCGCCTAGCGAGGGGTTCTCTGAAGACTGAGGACGCCTGTCTATTGGGGAACAGAACCCAGTCCACCACCGCAGGGGTCAGCGGTGAGGGCTGAGCAAGCCCAGGTCAGCTCGACCCACCCCGGGGCAGCAGGAGGCGCTGGGGAATTGATGGGAGTGGGGGACCCAGGACACAGGATGGAGAGGGAGGAGGGGCTGGGGGTGAGGCCAGGGAGGTGGGCGGGGCTGCGATGGGGGCGGGGCCATGGGTGGGCAGGGCTGCGGAGGTGGGCAGTGGTGTGATACGGCGGGACCGCGGTATGAAACAGGAGGGCGGTGCTGCTATGGGGCGGGGCCGCGGAGGGAGGGCGGGGCCCGGGTGGGCGGGGCCCGGCCCGGCCCCTGCGGCTGGTCCCCGGACTCCGGCGTCTCCGTGGAAGACTCGTCTCAGCCTCCGTGTTCAGCGCAGCCCCACTGGCAACTCCTACGACTCCCCCACTCCCGGCTTCCATGGGCCGTCTCCCACCTTCTCCGTGGGGGTGTCCTCACCCCTCCAGGCACCCTCTTGGGTGGGGCCACTCCCTTCCGTGGTTCCCGTGGCCGTCGGGGAAACTGGCCAGGTCGCCCTCCGGGTGAGGTCTGGGGGCTGCCCGCATCCGAGATCCGGGGACGCCGGAAGCGGTCCCCGGCCCATCTCCACGAGTCCCGCTGGCGTCCAGGCCTCCCGGCACGGGGCGGGGAGAAGGGGTCCCGCTCAGGGGGTCCCGCCCTCTCGGGAGTGTGCTGGGCGGGGGGCGGCAGGTCGCACCCGCGCGGTCTCTCGCCCACCCCCTCCGCCCTCTCCCCCCACAGTACGGCATCAAGAAGAAGGAGGAGCGCGAGGCCGAGGCTCAGGCCGCCATGGAGGCCAACTCGGAGGGCAGCCTGACGCGGCCCAAGAAGGCCATCCCGCCGGGCTGCGGCGACGAGCCCGAGGAGGAGGACGAGAGCATTCTGGACACGGTCATCAAGTACCTGCCGGGGCCGCTCCAGGACATGTTCAAGAAGTAACGCGGCTGCAGGCGCCGCAGTCCCCCGTCCCCACTGCCCGCTTCCTGCCCCGTGCTCACCCCTCCGCGGAGGCCCCGAAGGGACGGCGGGAGCAGAGCGCAGCCCCAGCACCAATATAAGCCATAGCCCTAGGTCTGTCCCGCGCCCTCCTCACGCCTCGGGAGCGTCCCCAGCCCCCAGCCGCTGCTATTGCCCCCACCTCACCGGACGAGGGGTGCGCGACCCCCAGGGCCCGGCCGGGGCGAGCCTACCTGTTCCTCCGGCCCAGGGGTGGGTCGGACCCTCCCCGCCAGCCAGGACGTCCCTACTGCGCCCGCCCTTCGCCCACCCTTCGCCCACCCCTCAGCGCTGAGGCCTGGGCCAGGGCCAGGGCGTGGTGGCCGCCCGGCGCTCACCCCAGTGCACCCCCCCTGCGTTGGTGGGCGCTGTTCCCGGCCCAAACTCAGGAGCACAGCCATAGGGGGGAGGGGGCCGTCATGCTAGGGCGGGGGCAGCTCAGGCCGCCCGCCGCGCCCTGGGGCAGGAGTGCAAGGCCCTCCCTCTCCTCACACTAGCACCAACAGCTGGTGAGCTGGGCCGTCCATCCGTCGCCTCTGTCCGTCCTTCCTCTGTCTCCGCCCAGCCATCGCCCCCGTCCCCCTTCCTCCGCCTGCGCCCATCACGCTGTCGTCCTCGCTCTCTGGCCTGTCTCTCATCCTCTCTGCCTTCCCCTCCTCTCTTCTCCACTCACCCCTCGGGCAGATTGCTTAACGGTGAGCCCTGTGCTCTTCTAAGTGAGGAGGAAATAGCAATAGGCTTTCAGGGGAAAATTCTCGGACACAGGCCCCGAGTGTGGTGCGCACGCGGAGTCCCTCACGCAGACACCGTCCCCCAGCACCCACGCTCGTCCCTGGGTTCTGCAGTCTGCCCCGGAGGTCCCCGCATAGTGTGGACCTCCCCCACCACTCTCCTCCCTGGTTGTCGCCCCTCCCCCCAGTGGTGGGGGTGGGCCCCTGCCTGGCCTCTGACACCCTCACCCCATCAGGTGCTAGGGAGGCCGAGAAAGCCCGAGTCAGGGCCCTCAGGCCCCCCAAGCAGCGCGTTTGGGGACGGCTGCGGGGCGCGGAGACGCAGCGCACCGCCGCTCTGGACGGGTCCCCGCCTCTGGGGCCTGGTCGTCTGTGGGGAAGCCGAGCGGGCGGTGGGGCAGGCCACAGGGTCGGGGGGTGGGAGGCACGAGTGACAGCGCAGAGCCGAGAAGTTGTTGTCAGAAACGGCCCCCGCTAGGGCCTGACCCCCACCCTGCTTCCCTTCCGCGTCCCCTGGGCCTCCCGAGCCCCTCCGTCCCCCTCATCCCCTCCGTCCTTGTTTAATTTGCATCACATGTTGAATCTCAGGTAAATGAGGTCTTCTGTATTTGAGGAGTTTTTATCTCGACAGAAAGCTCATCGCTGGGTCTCCCCGGGGCTCCTTCTGTCCACATAAAAAATCCATCGCAGGTCTCCACGTGTTGCGGGGCGGGGGCTTGTCTTGGCAGTGACCCTCGTGACCTTACATAGCCCTTTAGAGAAGCCATACATTTAGACTGCAATACTGACCACGGACGCTCCTCCGTTCAAGGGGACGAGGGCCTGGCCAGGCCGCTCGGTCCGTGCGGGCTCCCCGAGGGGCGCTGTCCGTGGTGTCGCCGTCAGTCCGAGCTGTGGCGTCCTGTGCTGTCCGTGCGTCCTGCGCCCTTTCCCCGACTCCTCCCGATACACGTCTTTTTTAAATGCCTGTTTTCACGTTGATGACAAGCCAGCTCCAAGCAGACAGGGCATTTTCTCGAAGACTCCGCATCCCGTTCCCGCGCATGGGGCGCCGGGGGCAGCCGAGCTTGACCGTGGATGTCGCCTTCCCGTCTGCCCCAGGCCCTGCGCCCCCTCCTGCATGCCGGGGGCTCTCCCGTGTGTTCTCTCCGGATGGAATCACAGCCAATAAACACCACAGTGGTTTCACACCTGTGTGCGGTTTGCTCTGGAGGAGATGATGGGATCCCAAGGGTGCAGCCTGGGGCCTTGGTGGGACGGGCAGGCCCACAGGAGTCTGCCCGCTCCAGCCCTCCATGGACCACCAGGGGCCCCCGGCACCGCTCACTTCTCCCCGCCTTCCTCTTTCAATGGGGCAACTGCATGGGCCTCCCCACTGGGCCCCAACCTAGACTTACCCCTGCTGACACCTTAAGGTGGCCACAATCTAAAACTCATACTGGGGTATGGGGTGCAAGAGTCTCCAAGGCAGGGATATGTCGGCTCTCTGGGGGCCCCACCCAGCTCCTTCCTGGCCGGATGTGCAACCCCACCCCGAGACGGATGGGGTACAGGACCCTGATATGCTGTGCTCTCCGTTACCCAGAAAAGCTTCATTTAGTCTCTGCTTCTGGGGGCCTCTCTCTGGGGAGGCAGCAAGTCAGGGTTTTCTGTGACCCTCCCCACACTGCCGGCCTAGAATGCACAGGGAAGCTTTCCAGCAGAACCTTCCCAGCCTCGGCTAGCAAGAAGTCTTCTCAGCCAACGCTGCTGCCGCTGGCCTCTGCACCCCACCCCCAGCACAGCTGCCTTCTGCTCAGTGTCCTCTCCGCACACGCAGCCGGCCTGCTTCCTCCCGGCCTGAGGAGGTGAGAACCTGGGCCCGCCCCTCTCCCCAGGCCT
This sequence comes from Bradypus variegatus, assembly GCA_004027775.1. Taxonomy (NCBI): domain Eukaryota; kingdom Metazoa; phylum Chordata; class Mammalia; order Pilosa; family Bradypodidae; genus Bradypus; species Bradypus variegatus. The sequence continues at coordinate 4,100 of PVKY010010762.1, forward strand.
GCAGTGACCCCAGGGAAGCGTACCCACTCACTCGGGGGTTCTGAGCACCCACAATGTGCTCAGTTCTGCTCTAGGCACCAGGATACCTGAGGCCCCTGCCCAAGGACCTAGCTTTCTAGGGGTGGGAGACGGTCGATAAACAGAGATACAGCACGTGAAGCAGTGAGTCTGCCCTGGGGAAAACGAGCAGGACAGGGAGCGATGGTGGGGCCAGGGCAGCCCCTCTGGGCAGTGATGTGCAGAGGGGCCCACAGCCAGGCAGGGGCAATGCACGGGAGCACCCAGGGTAGGGGGCCGCCAGCGCACACGGGCCTCGCGAACAAGGGGGTGATCTTGGCCTTGTCCCAGAGGCTCCTTCGAGGACGCGGCTGCCTCTAGCAGAGTCCTCTTCCTTCTGGCCATTTCACTGTGCTTTGAACGAAGCAGGGCACACTTCTATGCTCGGCATATTCCAGAGACCGTGCTCCACGCCCCAAGCAGCAAAGTCCCCCGTCTCCCTGGCAGGGAAAACGACCAGCGGGCTGTGATTGGGGCTCTCGGCCTGGCGGCGCGGAGCGGGCGCGCTGAGTTCCGAGGGGGCTCTGGTGCAGCCCCAGAGACGGAGAGACTCCGCCAGCTTCCCCGGAGAGCCGGCTCAGTGGGCAGCGGCCGCATGTCCCTCGGGAGCCGCGGAAAAAGAAGGGTTGAGGCGAGAGGCGGCCGCGGGCCGGCCGGGCCGCTCTGCGAGGGGCTCCAGGCCGGGCATCTGGGGTCCCCACGAGCCCAGGTTCTCACTGGAGGGCCCTAGGGGAGCGTGGGGGCCGATCTGGGGTGCCGGCGGCTTTGTTGGGCTGCGGGCCGGGGAGCACCGGGAGGCGCCCTGGGCGCGCCGGGCGGGGACCGGATCCCGCGCGCGCCGACACCCCAACCTCCTGCTCCCGTCTGGGTCCGCACGCCCCGCGGCCCCGCCCCCACCCAGGACGGCCTGAGCCAACCGGCGCATGCCTGAACCGGGCACCGCGATTGGCTCCAGTGAGGTCACGTGGCGTAATCCCGCCCAATCAGAGCCCGAGAGATGCAGCACTGGGGCTGAGCCTGCGCCCTCGCGTAGTTTGACCGCGTCTGTCCCCTCTGGTCTCTTTCCTCTCCCCGGCTCCAAACCGAGCTCAGACTCCCGACCGCCTCATCTGGGTCAAGGGCATCACCCACCCCCACTCCCACTCCTGTCCGTCCTCCGTCCTTGCCCCGAGCCCACGAGGGACAGGCTGGCCACTGACGTGGGCGGCCCCCCCCGCCCCCGAGCCCAGTGTCCCCCTAAGAGGGTAAGACCCTGTTGGGGGGTGCGGGCCCTCCACTTTGCAAAGGGGTCAGAAAGGGCGTCTCTTTTTCTAAATAGAATGAAACTCACCCGGGATCCGCCTGTCGGGCCTGGGGGAGATCTGTGCCCTGTCACCTAGGGAAAGGGGGGCTCTGATCCGGGGTCTGCAAGGCTTCTGGGGTAATGGGGGGGGGGAAGAGATCAGAGAAAGGGGCCCAGGCCAGGGTCCGGCCAGCCGGCTGACCTCCTGATGGTCATTCTGTCCCCTGTGACCTGGGGACAGCTTATCTGGCAGTGCTCACAGACCACCCCAGCCCATCTCCAGGGCCCGGATGGCCCTTCTGTCCGAGTGATGCTGGCTGGCTTGGTGGGCCCAGGGGTGAGGAGTCCATAGCCAGGAGCATCGGCTCGTGGCCCAGGAGGCAGGCACACTTTGGAATGGGACAGGAGGCAGCCGGGATAGGAGAGCGGAGTCTGCTGCCCCTGCCTGAGAGAGCTAAGGTCAGCTCTTGGGGGGCAGGGGTGCCCGTCCTACCCCACCCCAGGCCGGGGACCCCTAAGGACAGAGTCTCCTCCTGCTCCTGTTTCTCTGCCCCCAACCTGACCCAGGGTGGCATCTGAATTGTCACTGCACCCCTGGACAGGCCAGACCACAGTAGGCAGCAGATGGGGGCCCTGGGGGGAAGTGGCAGGGGATCCAGAACAGGGTAATGCAGGCGAGGGGCTTCCTTGGGGCCCAGCACTCTACCTTCCACACTCAGGGTGGCCCAGAAGCCCCTTGCGCCAAGGCCTTGCTGCCTGGCCTTCCTGGGTGCCCTGGGGCATGGGGAGGACGGAAGGCCCTTGGACAGGACAGGGCAGACTGCTCCTGAGGACGTAGCCAGACACCCCCTGTCCTAGGGTGCTGTGGTGGTGGGGGTGGTGGCAGGACCGGGAGGGGCAGGCACCATGCAGTACACAGGAGCTGAGAACCCAGGGAGCCCTGTGTGGGGCGGGGCCTTGCTCTGCAGGTGGCCCTGAGGCTCAGAAAGCCCCACTGCTAGGTGGGTGGGCCCAGCCCAGGGCCCAGCCCACTCCTCAGCCTCCTGTGCTGTCCCCACAGCTTGTTCTAGACTCACAGGGGCCAGTTGCCCTCCTCCTGCTGTTGACACCTTGGCCCCCCATTCAACCCCTCAGGGGGCGTGGGATGGACTTCTTGCAGCCCCATAGAAGAGGGCATCAGAGTTGAAATTAAGTTGATTTATACAAAGTAAAACACAACTTCCTGTGCACTTGAGTGAATCCACTGAGATTTATGCCTGCACATGGAGAGAAAGCCTTTACCAGGGGAAGGGGGTGTCAGGCCAGCAGGGATGGGACAGGGCAAGGTCCTGGCAGCTGCCCAGGGTGGACAGTGAGGCTGGAACACAGTCTGCCCCAAGAGGGACAGAGCAGCCAGAGGGTGGCAGGCCAGAGGGGCACGCTGGGGGCAAACACTGACTCTCCTGCTCCCTGACAGGGCAAGGACTTCTGGGAGAGCATATGTGCCGTCCCTTTCTTCCAAGGCTGGGTGGAGCAGCTGTGTGTGCAGGGCTGGCTGCCAGAGCTCTTACCCGCAGGGTGGCCCTGTGCTCTCTGTCCAGTCACCCCAAAACCTGGCAGGTTGGCACAGCTCCTGAGCACCCCCAGGCTGCCCTGCTGCCCACCCCCCCAGGACTGCAACCAGGGCAGAGTGGCTGGGTCTGTCTGTGGCTCCCAAGGAGGATGGCGGATTCTCACAGAATTTCCTCCAACACTGTTAAAATAAGAAAACACTAGCAATCAATGAAAGACAAACCATCAAAACTCACCGACTTGGGGAAAGTCACCCAGGGCTGAGGCTGGACATGGACAACACGAGCCCAGAGCTCCCTGTGATGCCAGAAGGTGAGGCAGTGCTTAAATAAAATGAGGCAAGAAAGCAAACCCACAAGGATGAGCACGAGAGCAGCCGAGAGAGCTTCTGGTGGCCAAAGCTGGAACAATTTGAGCAAGGAGATGAAGTGCCATTGAATTCTACCCCACGGTATAAAATACAAACCCATGAGTCCACATTGATATAAATAATTAATTGAATAAATTACTAAGTGCGGAGAAGAGGCAATTCTCTTCTGAAGAATTCCAAATAATGTATGTAAATCATTTGCCCTGAGCGAGGTGGAGGAAAACTCCCACTTCTTAAGGTGCCCGGCACACTGTGCCTTCCTTCCAAAGAGGATAGTATGGGGTGTGGGGGGAAGCGATACAGTGGATACACCTGACAACACCTCAGCCAGGTGATCAAGGTAATATCAAGAGTGATAGGTCAAGAGAAAATGGCTGACTAAGAAGCTCGAGGAACTGGTCCCTCCACCAAAACTGCCACTGAGCTGGCAGGAGCTTCCTGAATCAGCTATTTTGGAACTCTGGAGTCTAGTGGACACTGTGTAACAACCAGGGAAAATCTGGAGGAAGAAGCTGGTAAAGTGCAGTAAATATCAGTGACTTTTACCCTTTTGTGCAGCAGCTCCCGTCCCCTAGCCCCAAGCCCCCTGGCAAGCAGCAGTGGGGACAGCAGCTTGGGCTCCAGGTGCAGCTTGCTGGCACCAGGGTGGGCTATGAGGACCTAGACCTCCAAAATCCAGGGGTGTGAGGTCTGCTCACCGCTTTAGGCTACATCAGGTGCTGGAGTGGGAGGAGTTGCCTCTGAGGGTGGCTATGGTTCCAACCCCCTCCGGGAAAAGCCTTTTCTCTTTTCATTGCCCATTTGGGAGCAAAGCTAGTTTGGAAAAGTCACAGATTCACTTTTTTTTCCCAGCCCTCAACAACAAGAACAAAAAACCCTTGCAATCTTAGAGAACTGAGAGAACTAGAGTTCTAGCGTTAAAGCAACATAATATTCAGAATGTCCAGATCTCAACAAAAAATTACAAAAAAATGCACAAAGAAATAGGAAAGTATGATCCAACACAGGATAAAAAGAATTTCCCAGAAAACAATATCCTGAGAAAGCCCATATATTGGAACTATTAATAAAATACTTTGAATCAACATCTTAAATATATTCAATGAGCTAAAAGAATCCTGATACAAAGAGCTAAAGGAAATATAGGAAAATTTTGTCTGAACAAAATAAAGAAATGAAAATTATGAGAAGGAACCAAACAAATTTTGGAGCTGCAAAGTATAGTAATCAAAATGAAAAACTCAGACAGATTCAAGAGAACCTTGGAACAGGCAGAAGACAGGATTGATAACTCGAAAATGAGATGATAAAAATTATCCATATCATGATCAGAAAGAAATAAATAGTGAAGAAAAATAAGCAGAGCCTGAGAGACCTGTGGAACACCATTTAACACAAGCATCATTGGAGTCCCCGAAGGGGAAGGAAGACAGAGAGAGGGGTAGAAAATGTATTTGAAGAAATAATGGCTGAAATTTCCTGCTCTAGCCTTACTCCACCCAAGACCAAAGAACACGCCAGGCAAAAGTTCCCATGGATTTTAATAGGGATGGACTTACAGGAGCGTTTTCCCAATGGCGGCCAGTTGGGAAATGGAAGTCAATGTTCCACAGACAGGAGGGAGAGGAGAGCCTCACGTAGCTCAGCAGGGCCTCTGGGATTTGGTTACAGAGAAGCCTCAGCTGAGTCTCCTGAAAGGTGATCACCCACAGCGACTGGGCTCAGTGACCATCAGGTCTGTGCTTTGGTCATGAGGCCACTGCCTGCTCAAGGCTCCCCCTCTTCCCTAAGGGAGGGGGTGCTGACCCCTGGCGGCCACATTTCCCAAATCTGATATAAGACATGAATATACACATCCAAGAAGCTCAGCAAACTTCAAACAGGATGGACTCTAGGAGATCCACACCAAAACACATTATAGCAAAATTGTAAAAATCCAAAGACAGAGAGAATTTTGAAAGCAGCAAGACGGAAACAAAGTGTATGTATAGGGGGTCCTCAATACGATTATCAGTGGATTCCTTATTAGACATCATGGAGGCCAGCAGACAGTAGGATGCCATATTTAAATTCCTTAGAGAAAAAAGTCAATCAAGAATTCTATATCTAGCAAAATTATCTTTCAAAAATGAAGGAGAAATTATGGCATTTACAGGTAAACAAAAGTTGAAAGAGTTCATTACCAGAAAAGCCTGCCCTACAAGAAATGCTAAAGGGAGTCTTTTAGTTTAAAGCAAAAGGACACTAGACAGTAAATCAGTCATAAGAAGAAATAAAGAATATTGCTAAAGGTATCTATATAGTTAAATATAAAGTCCTGTATTACTGTACTTCTGATTTTAACTACTTTATCCCCCCATATGACTTAAGTGACAATATTAATCTATGTCAATGGGCAGACAATGTATGAAGATGCATCTGAGACAGTAAGACAACAATGGGTGAGGGATGTACATACATGGGAGTCGACAGATTTACACTACTAAAACGAGGCTGCTGTGTTAGTCAGGGCTCTCTAGGGAAACCGAACCTACAGGGGATTTCTGTACTACTATAAGATTTTATAAAATTGTCTAACACAACTGTGGAGATGCAGGAGTCCAAATTCTTTAGGGCAGGCTGCAAGCTGGGAACTCCAATTAAGGTTTTTGATGAATTCCCTCCTCCGACTGATGAAGTAATCACTCCTCCTTTTAAAGCCTTCAACGGATTGGATGAAACATCTCTCATTGGTGATGACAGTCTCCTTAGTTGATTGCAGATGTAATCAGCCACAAATGCAATAAACTTCCTGAAGATATAAGTCCACAAAATGTCCTTGCAGTAACAGACCAGTGCTTCCTTGACCAGACAACCGGGCACCATCACCTGGCCAAGTTGACACATGAACCTAACCATCATAGTCCACCACTTGTCAACTTGGCAGCTATACACAGCACCTTAAACCATACTTAATCTCTAAATAAAAAACAACCACAGACATTTTTTGCTTAACAGTACTCAATTGTCCTGTGTACAGCCAGAAACACATTAAATCTCTCCAGAATAGGGTGCAAGTCCTTGGATAATACTCACTCTTAAACTTGATATCCTATAACTTAAATACTATGATATGAACAATACAACTTATGTCACATGATAAGGGGATAAGATAGGGGCGAAAACAAATTATTTGCTTTATGTACATATACGAACATACTCATAACAAAACAAGGAAGAAATTTTCATACCATTAGAGTCCTCGTTTACATGAGTCGTCATGTGGGCATAGTTCATATTTATCTCCACCCTCCACTACCCATTCCATGTCCCCATTTACCCTCAGCAAGCACTTCAGCTGGCTGTGGTTCTTTGCCTGGTGGGGTGACCCAAACCTTCATTCCTGAAGTCTCTGGGCCATTGGTAGCCCTGCCTGGATTGGGTTGTTGCAGTTTTCCATTGACTTGAATCACAGGGCATGGTAGTACTAAGAGATGCCCTAGGGGATCTCCTGTATTCCAGGAAAACTCTTCTTTACTTCCATCGTGTAGTTGCAGTGCTGTTTCCCCTTGATAGGATCAATCACCAGTACAGCAATCCCCTTCCTTGCCTGTTGATTCAGAGGCATGAGAAGCCAAAGTGGGCAACTGGCAGTCTTAAATTCCAGTTCAATGGAATTGTTGTGTCTTTTGGTGGGAGCACTCCTCCTTTTGAAACTAAGACTTGTAGAGCTGCAGAGCTTAAGGTTGCAGGGACAGGAAGGAAAATATTTTCCAGTGAGTCACTAGGAGTGATAGTGAGTGGTGCCAGTTCTGTTTCCACCCCTTGATTCCTGGACCCATGAATCCTGGCTATGGGAGAAACAGCACCATAGAGTGGACACTGATTCAGAGCACACAGCCTCCTGGAGAACACTGCCCCAGCCCTGCAAGGTATTGACACCTAGCTGGCACCGTAATAGGGTCTTCAACAGGCCATTCCACTGTTCTATCAATCCAGAGAATTCCATGAGCATGTGCCCATTCCCTCACTTCATGTGCTGTGAAGTGGGTTCCTTGGTCAGAAGCAATGCTGTGTGGAAGACCACGACGGTGGAAAAGGCATTCTGTAATCCACAGATGGTAGTTTCAGTAGAAGTATCACATGCAAGGAAAGCAAACTCATATCTGGAGTATGTGTCTATTCCAGTGAGAACAAGTCACTGCCCCTCCCAAGATGGAAGTGGTCCAATGTAGTCAACCTGCCAGAAGGTAGCAGGCCTCAAAGCTGTATTAGTCAGGATTCTCTAGGGAAACAGAACCTACAGGAGATATCTATAAATATTATGAAATTTTATGAAACTTTCTCATGCAACTGTGGTGTTTGGGTTTGCTAAAGCTGCCAGAATGCAATGTATCAGAAATGGATTTGCTTTTAACACTGGGGACTTATTAACTTATAATTTACAGTTCTTAGGTCATGAAAATATCCAACTCAAGGCATCAACAGGATGATACCTGGACTCTGGAGACAGGCTGCCGGCATCCGGGGCTCCTCTGTCACACGGGAAGGCGCATGGCTGGTGTCTGCTGGGCCTTCACTCCCTGGTTTTGTTGCTTTCAGCTTCTTCCTTCAGTGGCTTCCTCTCTGAGCTTCTGTGGGTCCTCTTTCACTTCTCTGGGGCTTTTCTCTATGAGCTTCTCTCAATTTCGTCTCTTAGCTTCTGTATGTGTTTGTGTTTTATCCTCTTATGAAGGACTCCAGCAAGAGGCTGAAGACCTACCCTGAAAAAGGCAGGTAACATCTCAATTGAAATAACCTAATTCAAAGTTCCCACCCACAGTAGGTCTACATGCACAGGAATGGATTAAAAGAACAAGGTCTTTTCTGGGTTACATAACAGCTTCGAAAGATGCAGGAGTCCAAATTCTGTAGGGCAGTCTGCAAGCTGGGAACTCCAATGAAGGTATTTGATGAATTCCCCAGGAGAAGCTGGCCAGATGAAGTAGAGATGAAAATTCTCTCCTCTGGTTAAGTCCCTGCTTCTCCTCTTAAAGCCTTCAGCTGAATAGATGAAACATCTCTCATTGCTGAAGACTCAATCCTTAGTTG
>PVKY010010763.1:0-12431 GCA_004027775.1 Bradypus variegatus
TATTGTAGGTAAATTCTGACAATACATCCTTTTCCTCAAGAGGTCCCAGGTGAGGTGGGGAGGAATCATCATAATGGGGGAGAAGAATTTTACAAAAACAAAAATCTCTTAGCCACAGGATTAGGAACCAGAAAAATCACCTTGTAGAAGAAAGCCTCTCGTCTGTGTGCTCACAACCTTTAGCTCTCATAGAATCATGGCAGCTGGGTCAGAAATCAAATTCTAGTAATTATAATAATACTAGAAATGTCTACCAGCTTTCAGAATCCTTTAAAACATACTCTGAAAGGGTTGAGAAGCATGGGGGGGGGCGGTGCAGGACATCTAGAAGGTCACACATTTAGTCATTAGTGTCAGAGCTGGGAATTGAGCCTGCGCCTTCTTGACTCCCTGTACAGTACTTGATTACAGTGATTATTATGGATGTAAATTAAGACTTATTACTATTGTGAAGTAACAATGCAGGTTAATGACAGTCTTTATTGCCATGCTAACATTTTTTCTAGAGGGGAAAATTATAGGCATGAAACCAATTAAGCAACCTTTCTTTTTAAAGCTTTTTTAGTTTTCTTAAATGAAGATTCTCTCTTTGTGCTTACTGCTTAATAGTGCAAACTGATTTTTTGTCTCCGAGGTCTTACTGAGGAGGATGCTAATATTGGTGCTGTCCATTTTCCCTGTATGAATTGGAAATGAATATGCCAATACATTATCTCACAAAGGGCAGTCATAAAGAGGAACAGTGAGTATTTTGAAATGAATATTTAATGGTCATTCTCCTGTAGAGGTTAGCCATTGTTGGAAACGCCTCCCTAGGAAATCTTTGTTAGCCAGCAGTTTGTGAGTGCCCTTTCCTGGACACCACCATAGGACAGCTCTCCTTCCGTGTTTGAAACAGTGGCTCCAAAAAACAATGGCAGACTCATTTACATGTTTCCCAAAGTTTAAATAGTTGTCCTTTACTCCCAGGTCTACAAGATATCTGCCACAAAAACCTTTCATGTAGAAGGATGTCATGTCACATGCATATTGTTAATGTAACTATGGAAACCAAAAAACGCCACCAGTGTCCGTTTCTTACACAAATGAGGGGACAGCTGTGGAGTCTACATGCCGGCCACTGGTATAATAGGTGTGAACTGGGATGGCCTGGGTCCGAATATCACAACTCATTTATGTTAATCAGAGCTTTCAAATAACATTCCATCTTCTGAGCTGCAGAGTGTGAACAGAAGGCAGTAAGCACTATAAAAGCAGTTTTTACTCCCCAGCTTTCCAAACCAAGCATTGTAAGCAGGTGCAGCAGCATCTTTAGATACCCTGAAGTCACAGTTGACAGACATTTGGTGTGTATCATTGTGAGTTTAGTCCTAGCTTCCCCTTTGCACCAGGGGTGATTTTCAGTGGTATTAAGTACAGTGGTTCCACCTAAGTTAAATGCTTATGTTAGTTGTGTAACTGAAGGCACAATTTCCATAAATCTTTTAGCTTCTCATTGATTATGGTAGTTAGTCCTTCCAGTTCTATTTGTCCAACGGTGTTGGTTTATAAAATAAGGAAATTAAGAAGGGCTGGTGGGGTTAAGAAAGTGATCCCAAGATCACCTGGCTATGATTGAATAATAGCTTTCTTACCAAATGAATAACTGATAAAATTTCTAATTCCTAAACCTTTTGAAAATATGAAAACATCTAAAAATATAATAATATATAAGCATGCATAGTGTTTCTTTTTAAAAAAACACTAACAAAATGGTGTATGTCATAATTATTGAATAACATGCCTAACAGTTTTATAGGGTGGCCATAAAGTCTTAAAATATAGATTGTATTATTTTATTATGTATTGTAATGCAATATCAATAAACTATTTATTATGTATTCAATATCCATAAACTATTTATTATGTGTTCATCTATTTCAAGATTGGAGGCCACATCCTGTAATGTATCCATAAAGTAGGTAAATGGTAATGTGCTAAAATAAGAAAATTTAAAAAGTAAACTTTTAATTTAAGAAAACTTTTGGAATGAATTGTTCCCTTGATCACAAAAGTATTGAATTTTACATATAGTTTAACTTTGTCTCTCTTCTGTACTTTGAGCCCAAACGAGAGGATACCTGTTTCCTTGACTTCATCTGTATAATTATAATTTCATCCCAAATAAAATATTAATTTAAGCTCTATTATGAGTTAAAATGAGCAATCTCCATTGCTCTGAGAAATCAAAACATGATTCTACAATGGAATTTGCTTTATCTCCAGATTGGCTGAACCCAAAATAGATGTTTGGCATAATGATTTTAAAAAATCAAATCCAGTATTTGAGCAACCTTACATTAGTGCTCAAATGAATCATTCGGAGAACTATTATTTTGTAGCTTGAAAATAAATTTTAGGAAAGCATTATCAGAGTCTGGCAAAAGTGACATTCATGTCCTATAATTTATCATATTTTAATTTATGGCTTGTGGCTTATTTATAGTGGCATAAAAACCCCATGATCTTGATTATTTATAGTTATACACAACTGTTTTGGGAAGTAGCAATATAGCTCTGCAGAGGTAGATTTTCTTTCGTACCGGATATATTCCCAAGAAGGTTACTGCTTTAGAATATGTGTTAATTGCTCTAGTAGTTCAGGTTAGGAAGCCAGCCTTGGCAGGCTCTAAGAAAGAAAGAATTTAGATCTTAGGAAGATCTATGGTTGAGTTTTTCCTTGCATCTTTGGAATGTGAAACACTAACCAGAACTATCTGTGGTTAATTTTCAGAACCAAAACCTGCAGTTTGATCTGGTCTTAAGATTTTCTTAGCAGAGTGAACCTTTTCTAACAATTTGTTACATTTATTTACCAAGGAGTGAGCACTGCTCTCCCCTTCTATTAGACTTGCTGAAAAAAGATTTCACACAAGGCAGGATAATAGCCAAAAATGAGATCTTACTTATGTAAGGCACGTTGTTCATTTTTCAGTCATCAGGTTTGTTTCAAAAATATCCAGATGGTAACTTTCCAAAAAAAAAAAAATGGTTTATAGTCTAGGTTAGAAATGCCAAGTTTATTTTATAGTTATCTTTCAACTCTATAAGGAAGACAGAATCCCAGGCTTAAAGAGTCACATAAGAGTTTATTAGAATGATTTGTTACTTTCTGACTTCTATGTAGCTCTAAGACAGAAAATGCAATCTTGACTATAACGTTTCCTTACTTAAATTTGATTCATTTCATTTTCCCCCTCCTGGGAAAATACTGTCTTGTACGTGTAAAAGTCACTGAACCAGCTAAAAGAAACTAAGGAAACATGTAAAATAGCAGACTAACATCTGTTATCCTCCAATTCCCCCACCCCCAACACTGATCTCTCTGAAGCAGTATTGTTTTGTAGGGGTTTTGGGGGGTTAAATTTTAACATCCCTTTTAGTGAATATACAGAGTTCAGGGGCAAACGCTGTTCAGTGAATAGGTTCTTTTCCCCTTCTACAGTGTTTGAGGCTCACAAAAGAAGAGGTCATTGGTATTGGCTTGTGAGTAGCTATAATTGTGGGCCTCACGTGCAGCCCACACTGCCTGCCTTTTGTTCAGCAGTCACAAAACGCCAGGAGGTGAACAATGCAGTGTGGGCTATCAGCTAATGTTAGACAAGGCAGAAAGGCCCTTGTGCTTTGGAGTTCATTGCACAGCTCTCTCCCCTCAGGTTACTAGGAATGCAAGGGTTTCATCACCTGCAGTTCTACAAGTTCAGTGCGTTTAGAATGGAAATGATTTTGCCCGAACAGTGAACATTCCAGTGAAATCTTAAAGTCCATCAACTACAACCATCTCCTCCTCTATTGCATATTTCTGAGGATGGAGAGCAAATGTGAGCAGAAGGCAGAATTATTAAAAGAAAACTAAAAGAAACTCTAAAAGTTGAAGGGTCAATTCAAAATCACTTCTAATCACCTGAAGTAGATGAAAGTTTCAGCCTGTTGCATAAAAACATTTTCCTCACCAGCTTGAATATTGTACAAACACACACACAGGTAAAGAGCAAGCAATACTTTGAGCTTTCAATACAACACGAGCACTCAAAGAATTTGGCTCTTGAATAAAGGTGTCAGCAAACTATGGAATTCCCAAGAAGAAAAACTGACACTGCTCCTTTATTCCATTTTCTTAAGGCCTATTGTTAACTGAAGACTCCCTGTCTTTTCAAATTCCATCATGTGAATGGATGAGGCCAGACATCTGCCAGGATCTGCTCACATTTGCATGCAAATCAGAGACTTTGGGACACACATGGGACACTCTAGATTTTTACTAGATTTTTACTAATCAAAGTACCTTCCTGAACTTTCCACTCCTCTAGAGTTAAAATAAAACTCTTACAAATTTTGAAATAATGAGCATTATTATTTCAAGTAATATCAAGTATTTAGACTGTGGTAGCAAAGCAAACTGCAAAACGAAACAAAACATTTTCTTTCAGAAAATCCTGAAAGCAAAAGTCCAAGTCAACAATACCTGCTCCTTCATAAAATATCATTTTCCCTTTATTATCTACTCTGGGAATGAAAATGCTAATGGAGGATGGATTTAGAGAAAGGGTTCATTTTCTGTACTCTTGGCCTCTTTGCCTGTATGGTTCAAGTGCCTCAAAATCATTCACATCCAGGTCATCCAATCATTCATTCATTCATTCATTCATCCATCCATTCATTTATTCAGCACTAGGCACCGTTCTAGGCGCTGCGACCACAAGCAGGCAAGGTCCCCCCTCTCTTCTAAGTACCACTACCTGATCTCCCAGTAGGCGTATTCACGCCCTCTGCCTTGGAAACGTCCCGAGACTGACTTTTCCCGTCTTCTGCGTGCGCATCGCCCCTCCCGCTAGCGCCTGCTGGACCTTTCCACTCATCCCCAGCCTACCAGGCGGAGACTCCCTCTGCGGGAGGCGGCTGCCCACACCCCTCTCCAAGGAGCACAAAGGACACGCACTGGCAAACTTTCCTCGCTCGCGATCCCGGCGAAGCAGGGAACCTAGCGACGGCTCGGTTCCAAGGGAACGGGGGCTGCCCTGACATTTTAGAATCGCCGGTAAGCCTCCTTAGGGCTGCCACCCCTTCTGGCCTCAAAATGTAGAGGCTTAGACCCGGCTTAGACCGGTACGATAGTTGAGCAGATTTTTCGGAACGTTCTCACTTAAATACACTCAATGCTTTCTTTAGTTACGCCTCTTCCCCTTTCTTTTACCGACAAGGCCACTGTCAAGACATCCTTTCTCTTTTCTCTCCCCATCACCTGCCTCTCTCCTTTCCCTTCTCTTGGCCCTCTTTCCAACTCCCTGGGCTCTCTTCCGCGCTTTTCTCTGGCCCCGGCTGCCGTCCCCAGTTCACATCCCAGCAGCCCTTCTTCCTCCCTACCCTAGGGCACCACACCCTCCCCCTCGCTGCTCCCCGAAATCCAGCAGGCTCGGCTCCTGTCACTGCCTTTTGCCCTTATCCGTCCGTTCCTCCTTCCGAACTATTGCTCTTCTCATTTCTTTATTGGGGGCAGGGGGGACGACGGAGGAGAGTTACTAGATTTCCGTTTCTCCGACTTCGACATTTTCCCCAGCTCGGGGAGCCGCGCCCCCCTCGTCCCCCGTAGGCCCGCGATCTCATCCCGCGATTCCTCAGGCCCTCTCCAGCCGGTCATGCCAAGTTTGCCTCTACTTCCCCTCGCTGTCGGCCCCGTCCCTCGCCGCGGCCCGGTTGGACGACTGCACTTACCCCGGAGGCCCGGCTGGCGGGGGTGTCCGGTTGCGCACCCACCGGGCACCCGCCGCGGAGGCGGCAGCAGGAGGAGGAGGATCCGCTAAGCGGCGCCTCCCTCCTAGCCCGCAGCGCGCACCCGGCTCCTTCGGGGAGCCCCCGGCAGAACAGCAAAGAGGGGAGGCGAGGCAGCGACACAAGCAACAGCTGTTGTGCGGGGTTGGGCTCAATCCGGCTCTCGGGGCCCTGGTAAAGCCAGGCAGGATTGGGAAGGTTAGGCGAAGTGGGGTGCAAAGGGCGGGGCAGCGCCGGAGGCGCCAAAGGATGCCGCCGCGTGGATGCCGCTGTCCCGGCTAACGCCTCAGGACCCTCTTCCAGGACCGCGGGCGCTGCAGCCGCGGGCGCTCGGGCCTCGCCTTGCTCCCCTCCCCGCTGCTGGCGCCCTCCGTGAGCCCCGCTTTGTGCTCCCAGCAGCCGGCGTGCACCTGGTGTAAGCAAAGACGGTCAGCTGATGGGCTGCGCGCCGATTGGCTGCTCCCGCGTCTCCTCCCCTCCCGCCTGGACCCCCTTTCCAACCTCCCCCTCCTGGCCTCCTGCCCCCCTCCAGCCCCCCCCCAGCTCTCGGCCCAGCCGGGTGCTGGGGCACCATCTGTAGCCCGCCCAACAAAGGCGCAGCGCCGCGGGCCTTGGACGGCCCGGCAGTCCTGCGCTGCCGCCGCCGCTACTGCCGAGAACAGCGGGCTGCCGCTTTTTGTCCGGGGGACGACGGGCTGAGGCTGGGTTAGGGAGGCAAGGCACACTGCCGTTTCTTAGTAAAAGATAGATCGAAAAAAAAAAGCCAGTGCTAGGAGGCAGCTGGGCACAGTGGGGCCAGATCTCTGCGCAGAGTAGAGCTCAGACACAGAGACTGAGAAACAGACAAGATTCAACCCGGGAGAGAGCCAAGTCTCAGCATGAAATCTGACCCATCGTCTTAAAAGATATCGTGATTTCCTTGAACTTTGTATAGATACCTGGGTGTGCTTACACGCGTGGCTATGGACGTGGCCTGCGTCCTTGCCCAGGGCAGTAGTATTCAGACGCTTAAATGAATGAAGACACTTCCGATTTAAGGAGGCTTTCTGAAACTTTGTAACTACGTTTTCTGATTTGTGAGCTGTGAATGTTGTATTCATATATGCGGAGAATTAAGCGTGTTTGAACTAGAGGGTGTCTGAGAGCGAGGGTGGGGGAAAAAAGGTGGAAATGGGCCTTTGCAAACAGCACATGGACCTGAGTAGAATCTCAGACTCAAGGTAGCCTGCCTATAGCTGGGCTCAAGAGCCACCCTTCTTACTTGTTATTAGGGAATCTCTTTTAAGGTCAGTGCTAGCACACCATTAGCCCCTCAATACTGAACAAGTTCTGGAAAGAGAATGTGGTGAGCTTTTGTCATGACCCCCAAGTTTAGAACTTCTGGGGAATTTGAAAGGATACATTTTACGGAATCATCTGTTAAAGTTCTTTGAAGACATGGGTTAAATTTAATAACACTAATGTTGTATTCTTAATTCCTATAGCATTTTTCGGTGTCTTTCATAGGTGTCTCATACAATATTTGATGTCCCTAGATACCAGTGGGTCACAGTGTAACTTAGAAGGCTTTAAGGAAAAAAGATGTTGGGTTTCAGGGTAGAAGGAGTTGGAGAATAGAGGGACAGCTGTACAAAAAGACTTTGGGGTATTGGGGTGATTCCAGGTACTGCTTATAAATGGATAAAAGATTTAAGAGCTGTCAAAGCAAGTTGAGTCTAGAAACTCTCCCAAGATTCACAACATGCTGTTGTCTGTCTCCCCCTTTCTTCTGCTGATAGTGTGTATCATGGAATTTATCTGAAAGAAGGATAATTTGAATTATCCGAGAAAGATAGAAAAAAGGTTTCTTAGGAAGTCTCCTTCTTGAGGTTTTCCAGTCTGTCTTCCTGGGAACAGAAGGAAAATGATGCAGGATACTACACATTGAGGCTTTACAGAGATGGATTCTGGGGGGCAATTGAGGCAGTCACTGGTGGTGGGAAGTGATTTCTTCCAGGAGTTAAGATCTGTGACAACCTCAAGGTTCCCAAAGAGACTTCATGAGTATGGCTTGATATCCAGCTAAGAAGTTTTCAGGCACTGATGTGTTATACTGAGAGTATAAGCTTTGAAACCAGGCAGACACTGCCTTCAATCCCAGCATTGCAGTTTATGAGCTGTGTTCCTCTGGGCAAGCTACTTTACCTCTTTAAGCCTTAATTTCCTTGGCCATAAAGTAGGATTAGTAACAGTATTATTCTCAAAGGGTTATGCTGGTTAAGTGAGAGTGAGCATGCAAAATGCTTAGCACAGTGCTTGATTGAACAAATATAAGCTCAAGGCATTAATAGCCAGATAGTGAAGATTAAAGCCAGACATCAAGTCAGACAGGGGGAATGATTATTCCAGATAATTGACAGATATGACAGAATATCTTAAAGGTACCACCGCAGCAGTGAGAGAAACAGACTCTGTCTCCCTGCTGTTCAATCCATTTCTAAGTCAGCATATCATTTACTTAAACTAATTTGGCTCTTCTCCAAAGCAAAAGTGAGAATGGAAGCTCTGCCTATTTCTGCTTGACCACTATATTCATTTGTCTTTAGACAGAAGTATTATCATTAGGAAGAAAAGAGATGGGGGAGGGGATTTGGGGGGAAGACAGGGATTGCTGTGATTTGGAAAGTTTGCTATGGGTCAGAAGAAGAAAAATGCAGGCATAACAATTACAAAGGAGACTGAAATTTGGTCCAGTTATAGGAAATCTGATGAATTGTCTAAGTGGTTAATTGGTATGAATTTTAGAAATTGCAATTTTATAACTCTGCAAGGGGATTTGGGATTCTTAAAGCAGACACTAAAAACTACTTGTAATTCGGATGAATGAAGAGGAAATATTCGGTTAATGGACCCCCATAACCGAACCAAATTCATTTGTTTCTTGCTTAGAGTCCCTAGTCTGGATTATTCCCAGTAGACTCACCCAGTCCTGAATTCCTGAACATATTAGCTAGTAAAAAAAAATGACCTAATTTTAATATTTATTTATTTAGAGCATTGTAGAAGACCTTGGAGGCTTTTAGGGAGAATAGAAGTAGAAAGAAGGGCCCAACAGTTCCCAAGAGAGCCAGGACTTACTGTTGATGTAAAGAGGCATTCTCACCCCCAGAGTTGGCTGTGTTGAGACCCAACAAACCCCTCTGGTTTCTCCCACAATGCCCCTGAGGTTCTTTAGCTTCAGTTTGAAGAAACGCTATAATTGGTATTAGCCTAATTGTACTGATCTGTGTGGTAAAGGAAGGAATAAAAGAAAGATGGCACTTTAGAGAGTGATGATATTTGAATACATTTAAAAGAATATCTGTACTTTAAGAACAAAATTGTAATATGCCATTTAAAACCACATTTTTAAAAAAGTTGAAAATATGACTCTTTCTAATTGAAATATTAATAGACTGCTGGTAGTCAGTGTTCTTTCCAATCTCTGAATTATTATTTTAGTTTTAACACAATCACCATCAAGCTCTTATGGTTGAAGATATGCAACTTATGTGACTATTGTGATCATTGATAACTTTCATACCAAATGGGTGTTCTCTAAAAATCTTTGACAATTGAGTAGGTTTACCACATACACACACAGTTCTTGTTCTTCCAGTTTTGCTCTGCATATGAAATCATTCCAGCATGAAAGAACATGTATTAATTGAGGTTTCCATAATTAAAATTAAGTTCAGCATTTTAGTCTCATAATTTGACTTGAAACTAAGGTGGTGAACCACCTCAGTTTGCCTGGAATTGTCTGGGTTTTAGTCTTGAAGTCTTGAAGGTCCTGCATCTCAGGAAACTTCAGTCCTGGGCAAATCAAGATGGTGAGTCCCTCTATGTGAAACCATCATTAATAGGTTCATGACACTGTTAAATTTTAGTTGAGTCACAGCCTACAGATAGACTACATACAGACCATTTCCATATGCCTGATGGGATAACGGATCCTATTTCTACCTGTAGAATTTAATTGCTGCAGAGAAACTTGATGGTCATCTAACCCAACTTCCCTATTTTATAGATGAGGATACTAAGCCCTAGAAAAGGGACTCTTACCTGTCCATTGGTAAAGTCTAGACTAAAAAGCTAGACTGTGTGCTCTTTGAGGGCAGAGATCATATCACAAGCTTCTAGCACAGTGCCCAGCACATAACTGGTTCTCAGAAAACATTTGTGCAGGAATGAATTGAGTAAGTTAATCAACAAATGTTTTTATGTAATTGGATCACATATTATTATTATTATTATTAAAAAGTCTTTGAAACTCTAATGCTTAAGGACCACATAATTCTACTAACGTTCTATTGGTGAGAAATCAGGTTTTTATCAATTACTTGCTATAACGTAGATTATAATAACCTATTTGATTAGAAATACCCATTTTTATTATTAAATTATAGATAAACCATTGTTTGGATTACCAATGTCCCATATTCAACTTTTTCTATTTTAATTATTATTTAATGAAATTTTTTTCATTATTTTTCATTATATTTATCTTTTCATTATTATTTATCTTTAGACAGCCAGACCTTACTGAAAAATGTAAGTTTATTTATTTTTGTTTTCTTGTTATTATATTGTAAAGATTTTAGTTGATGAGAGGGTTTTAGAATCAAGTTTCTCTGATTTCAAAATTTACTCTCTGCTCTGATTTCACTTTAGTCTGTATAGTAATAACTGTCATCAAGAAAGTACTTACTTGGTGCCTAGTATTACACTTCAAAATATTTCGAGTATTGAGAGAGACAGAACAGTATAATGGTTATGAGCCAGCACTCTTGATTTGGGCTGCCTAATTTTTTATTCCAGCTCAGAACAGCTACATGAATTTGAGCAAGCTGCTTAAAGTCTCTGGACCTTTAAGAGTACCTGTATCATGGAGTTTCAAGAGGATTCAAGAGATGTGTATGTGTCTAACATGTAGCAAACATTCAAAAAATAGTAATGCATTCATTAACGTAATGCTAACCACTGAAACTAATAAAACAAAGGCTCCTGGTGGCTTAGACAAGGCACATTTATTTCACACCCATGTAACAGAATGTGTGCCTGGCTGGGCAGCCTCCTCCTGGTTATTCAGGACCCAGGCTACTTCCCCCTCTTGTGTCAACAGACTACTTTCCTTTTAGACGGTGAATGGGGAAAGAGAGAATGGAGGATCAATTGGGAATATTTTATGGGCCAGGCAAAGAAATGGCTTAATCATCTCTACATGTTCAGTTGTTGAGAACTCATTTACATAGCTACATCTTAATAGCAAGGAAAGCTGGAGAATGTAGACCAGGTATGTGCCTGAAGGATAGAGAAAGACATTTTGCAACATATAGCAGTCTGTTAGAAATACAGCAACACGTAATAGAAATAAACTATCTCTCCTTTTGAAGGCTATTATCTTACTTAGACCTCATAAACAACTCTGGTGAGGTAGGAGAGATGAAATGACTGGCTCAGGGTCACTCAGTAAATAAGAGACCATCAGTATAGGAAATAAAATGTGCATAACATACCTACTAGAGCTGGGCTTTCAAATTTTGGGTTTCTTTTAAAATTGTTCTTGGTTGATCGCTAACCTGCTTGCCTTTACCACATTGCCTTCCCAGACTCCCCAGGAATTTCTAGCAGGGAGAGGAGAACCATCAGCTACACCCATCAGCAGCTTGGACTCTTAGCATCCTCTTTCCTTCAGTAATCATAAAACCTGAAGGAAGTTCAGAATAGTTCTTCCTAAGGAAATGTTTAGAAACTGTTGCACTTGGAATGCACTGCCTCCATTATCATAAATTTTGATATCCACACTTACTTTTATTTAGTCCTAGGTGCCTCCAAGGCTATGAAAGAAAGATTGGTAGATAGAATAGACGCAACTGGTTTATACACATTTTACAGAAGCACTGAAGCTCGCAAATTGTTTTCTACATTTCAGCTCGTAGCGTTCTCTGTCGTTTGTCTCCATTTTGCCTGCACTCCATTTTATTTTTATAATGACGACTCATACTTTTTATCACTGAGTATGTTTACAGTCCCTTATGAGCAAAACATTGCCCATGTGCCATTTTCATTAACAACTAAGTGCTCACCTTCTAGACTAACCATCTGTTGAAATCCTTATTCCATTAAGTTCCTTTTACATTGTACCCATGAATCTGTATCCCTACCCAAACCTTGCACTGCATGCAAGCTAGCTTTTGGAAAAGGGACTTATTTTTTGAGTATTGTGACTTTGGTGAAAGAAAAGCTACAGATATATACATGACATATAAATGGTGATTTGTGCTAGTTACGAAGAATCAAAGTATTATGCGATTCAATTCAGCAACAACCACAGGATTTTAGAGCTGAAAAGAACTTTAGAGATAATCTGGTCCTATCTTTCATTTTATGGTTGAGCAAACTGTAGTTTCATGAAAGCTAACACTTCCACATACTTTAGAGGATGTGGGAAATTCGACTGGATTTAAACCCTTACCCAGGGTCACACCACTGGCTAATAGAGGAGTTAGATCTAAAATTTAGTTCTCCTTATTTGGGGTATGTTTCTCTTACAGTAGTGTGACATTAACTGGATCCCCAAATCTTCCAGGGGTTTGTAAGTG
>PVKY010010764.1:0-12428 GCA_004027775.1 Bradypus variegatus
CCCCCTTTATAAAAGCCAAACCATTTCTGGTATTTTGCTTTCTGGCAACATTAGCAAACTGGAACACTTGGTTCAACATAAGAAAATCAATTAATGTGATTCACCACATTAACAAATCAAAAGGGAAAAATCAACTTAACACCTCGATAGATGCTGTGCTGGTTTGTATATATTATGTACCCCAGAAAAAGCCTTATTCTTTGATGCTATCTTGTGCGACATATGTGTTGATTAGATCGTAGTTCTTTGATTGAGTGTTTTGATGGAGATGTGGCCAACCAATTGTAGGTGATAACTCTGATTGGATAATTTCTATGGAGGTGTGGCCCTGCTCATTCAGCATGGGCCTTGATTAGTTTACTAGAGCACTATGTAAGCTAGACAGAAGGAGTGAGATTGCTACAGCCAAGAGGGACACTTTGAAGAATGCACAGGAGCTGAGAGAGAAGCTGCAACTTACAGAGACATTTTGGAGATGGCCTTTGAAAGCAGACTTTTTGCTCTGGAGAAGCTAAAAGAGAACAAATGCCCCAAGAGCAACTAAGAGTGACATTTTTGAGGAGCTGCAGCTTAGAGAGGAATGTCCTGGGAGAAAGCCATTTTGAAAGCAGAACTCGGGAGCAGACGCCAGTCATCTGCATTCACAGATAACAGAGGTTTCCGTACACCATTGGCCACCCTTCCGTGAAGGTACCTCCTTACTTTGGACATTTTATGGCCTTAAGACTGTAACTTTGTAACCAAATAAACTCGCTTTATAAAAGCCAATCTATTTCTGGTATTTTGCAAAAGGGCAGCACTAGAAAACCTGAAAAAAGCTGAAAAAGCATTTGACAAAATTCAGCATCCCTTTTTGATAAAACATTTCAAAACTTATGAATTGAAGGAACATTCCTCAATATGATACAGGTCATATATGAAAAACCCACAGCCAGAATAATACTTAAAAGTGAGAGGCTGAAAGTCTTCCCTTTAATATCAAGAATAAGAGAAGGATGCCCCTGTCACCTTTATTATTCAACATTGTTCTAGAAGTTCTAGCTAGAGCACTTCACGAAGACAAAGATATAAAAGGTATCCAAATTGGAAAGAAATAATTAAAGCTGTCATTATTTGCAGATGATATAATCTTATATTTGAAAAATCCTGAGAATTTGACCACAAAGGTACTTGAGCTAATAAACAAATTCAGCAGAGTGGCGAAGTATACAATTAATGCTATAAGTCAGTAATGTTCCTATACACTAGTAATGACCTAACTGAAGAGGCAATCAAAAAGAAAATTCCATTCACAATAGCAAGTAAAAAATAAAATACCTAGGAATAAATTTAACAAAGGATGTAAAAGACCTATACACAGGAAACTACAAAATTTTACTAAAAGGAATATAAAAGGACCTTAATATGTGGAAAACTATTCCATGCTCTTGGATAGGAAGACTAAACATTGTTATGATGTCAATTCTACCCAAACTGATCTACAGATTCAACACAACTCCAATGAAAATTCCAACAACCCACCTTGCAGACATGGAAAAGCTAGGTAACAAATTTATTTTGAAGGGAAATGGGTCTCGAATTGCCAAAAACATCTGAAAAAAGAACAAAGTGGGAGGACTTACACTTCCAGAATTTGAAGCCTGCTATAAAGCTACAGTGATCAAGAGACCATGGTATTGGTATAAAGATAGACATACTGATAAATGGCATTGAATTAAGAATTTAGAAATAGACCCCCAGATATACAGTCAGCTGATTTTTGATAAGGCCCCCAAACCCACTGAATTGGGACAGAGCAGTCTCTTCAATAAATGGGGCTGGGTGAACTGGATAGCCATAACAAAAAGAATGAAAGAGGACTCCTCTCTCACATCATATACAAAAATTAACTCAAAGTGGATCAAGACCTCAATATAAGGGACAGTACTATAAAACTCCTAGAAGATAACACAGGGAAACATCTTCAAGACCTAGTATTAGGAGATTGCTTCTTAGACCTTACATCTAAAGCACAAGCAACGAAAGAAAAAAATAGATAAATGTGAACTCCTCAAAATCAAAGGCTTCTGTACCTTAAAGGAATTTTTTAAAAAGATGAAGAGGCAGCCCATGCAATGGGAGAAAATATTTGGAAACCATGTATCTGATAAGAGACTGATATCTTGCATATCTAAAGAAATCCTACAACTCAAGACAATAGTACAAACAGCCCAGTTATAAAATGGGCAAAAGATATGAAAAGACATTTCTCCAAAGAGGAAATAAAAATGGCAAAAAACAAACAAACAAACAAAAACCATGGAAAATGGTCATCTTCACTAGCTATTAAGCAGACGCAAATCAAGACCACAGTGAGATATCTTATACCAGTAAGAATGGTTGCCAGCAAATGAACAGGAAACTACAAATGCTGGAGAGGATGCAGAGAAACCGGAATTCTTATTCATTCCTGGTGGGTCTGTATAATGGTAAAGCCACTCAGGAAGAGTTTGGCGGTTTCTCAGGAAACTAGATATTGAATAATCCCATGATCCAGCAATTCCACTTCTCGATATGCACTCAGAATATTTGAAAGCAGTGACATGAACAGACATTTGCAAACCAATGTTCATAGCAGCATTGTTCAGAATTGCCCAGAGATGGAAACAATCCAAGTGTCCTTCAACAGATGAGTGGATAAACAAAATGTGGTATATACATGATGGAATACTAGGCAGCAGTAAGAAGAAACAAGGTCCTGAAACATATGGCAATCTGGATGAAACTTGAAGGTATAATTCTGAGTGAAATAAGTGAGACACAAAAGGAGAGATATTGTATGTTACCACTTCTACAAACTCTCTGAACAATGTAAAATCAATGCCTTGTAATATAGAAGATTTAGGACCTAGAGAGTAGTTACTGAGGGGGAATGATAAGATAATATGTTTAGATATGTTAATGATGGTGAATTCAAAGGTATGGGAATGGATAAGGGTGACAATTACTTGTTAGTATGATTATAAGCATCAGAGTTGTACTGAAGGCAAATAGGATTGAAAGGGGTATTTAAAGGCATGTTTTGCACAGACCAGTACCACAAATATAGATAGGGGCTTGCATGATATACTTCTAAGGTATGATACTAGCACAGAGAATTGACAACAGAAGGGTATATGGCAAAAATCTATATATTGCATATTGGGGACTATTATTAACAGGAATACCATACCAGTACTTCACAAATACCAGAGACAAATAATTAAGGGCTGACAGAAGGTACAAGATGTTTTGGGTCATGAGAATTATTTAAAATGGAGAGTGATGAGGAGTGTACAACTGAGTGATGATAATGTGAGATATGAATGAATTATCTTAGTCACAACATATGCTACGTGAACTTAGGAACCAGCTGCTTTGGAAGTCAAGCCCTCGATCTTGAGGCTTGCTCAGGTGAAACTTATGTTGTAAAGGGGACGCCTAGCCTGCCTATAATTATGCCTAGGAGTCACCTCCAGAGAATCTCTCTTGTTCCTCAAATGTGGACTTTCTCTCTCTAAGCACTACTCTGCAAATGAATTCATTATCTTCCTTCCCCCCCATGTGGGACAGGACCCCCAAGATGAATGAGCCTTCCTGCCTATGTAGGACATGGATTCCAGGAATGAGCCTTATCCTGGCATTGGGGATTGAGTGTGCTTTTTTTGACCAAAAAGGGAAAAATAAAGGTAACAAAATAGGGTTTTAGTGGCTAAGAGAAGTCAAATAGACTCAAGAGGCTGTCCTGGGAGGTTACTCCTACGCAAGCTTCACCTAGATATGCCAAATGACCACAACATGATAAGTCCAAGTCAACATAGTCCTGAAAACTTTAAAGAATACCCAGATCCCTATCTGGGAATCTCTAAAAGTTCCATTCACTAAGTTTATTTTTCAGAGACTTAAAGCCTTTAGAGTGCTCCAGCTAAGTTTCAAAACCCAGAGGCAATAGCCTCTTTAAGAACATCAACTAGATTAGTACCCTTTGCACATAAAGTTGACACCCATTTTCAACATGAACAGGTGAGGGTGGTCAATACCTAGACATCCCAGAAGATTGAGAAAGTGATTGAACTAGAGGAAGGTGTAGCAACAGACAAGATGGAATTTAACAAAAGATTATGAATAGTGAATCTTTATATAATTTTCTTTTTCTTAGTTGCTAGGGTACTGGAATCCATAGAAGGAAAAAGTTGAAATGGTGGAATTGGAACACATAGCATCCTTTGAAATTTCTTCTATAGCTACTTGTTAAATTGTAATTTGAAAGCTATACCTTTTTGTATATATGTTGTATTTCACAATAAGGAAATAACTGAAATCATGGTTATATAACTCAGAACAACTTTGGAAATTTCCTATATATCTATCTGTTAAATCATACTTTGAAAGATATTACCTTTTGGTATATGTGTTATATTTCATAATAAGGAAATAACTGAAACAGTGGAACTGTAACCTATAAAATTTTTTGAAATTTGCTTTCTAACTACTTGTTAAATTGCACTTGGAAATTTATAATTTCTATGTATATATGTTATATTTGACAATAAAAAAAGTTTGAAAATATTCTTACCATTTTGCCATTGGCATTTTACTTTGCTTATATTATAGTTTTGCAATGCAGAAATTCAGATTTTTATGTAATTTATCAACATTTTCTATTATGAATTTTGTGTCATGCTGTTCCAATTTGCTACTGCTACCGTTATGCAAAACACCGGAAATGGATCAGCTTTTATAAAGGGGATTTATTAAGTTACAATTTCACAGTTCTAAAGCCATAAAAGTGTCCAAGCTAAGGCATCAACAAGAGGATACCTTAAATGAAGAATGGCCGATGGCGCCCAGAAAACCTCTGTTAGCTAGGAAGGCACGGGGCTGGTTTCTGTCCTGGGTTGTGTTTCAGCTCCTCTCTCAGCTCCTGTGTCTTTAGCTTAGCATCTCCAAACATCTCCAAGCATCTGCTTTCAAGGCCATCTCCAAAATGTCTCTCTCGGCTCCTCTT
This sequence comes from Bradypus variegatus, assembly GCA_004027775.1. Classification (NCBI taxonomy): domain Eukaryota; kingdom Metazoa; phylum Chordata; class Mammalia; order Pilosa; family Bradypodidae; genus Bradypus; species Bradypus variegatus. The sequence goes on from PVKY010010764.1 coordinate 5,027, forward strand.
AGGCCCTTTTTTCCTCTCTTAGCTTCTCCAGAGCAAACTTCAGGTCAGCATTGCTTAGCTATGCATCTCCTTACGTCCTTTGGTCTACATCTCGAAGCCTCTCTAAGCGTTAGCAACCATCCAAGCTGGCACACATGGTTATAAAGACCGTCCCTCCTCCAAGATTATAAATGAATTTTCTCATATTTTATTCTAATAATGTTTTGGTTTCATTTTTTTCCACATTTAAATCTTGTATTTCTTTGCAGCCAGTACATTGCTTGGCTAGAAAAGAATACAGAACAGTGGATTTCAAAATATTCCTTCTAAAATCAGATCTTTCTTCAAATCAAATGTTATCTATATTAGAACATACGGAAGCAGAGCTGCCCTAGTAGTGTAGAGAGCCTTTGCCCTCCCCGTAGATTCCACGGCCCCTCCAAAGAATCCGTAAGATCACTGTAAACAAAGAGAAAACCACAGATATCTGAGAAGTAACAACTAGACCAGTTAAAAGGACTTTCCCTCTATCTTGGTGTTTGGCATTGAATGTTTTTTGATGAGGATAAGGTGTCCTACAAAAGCACTGGAAGACTGGAGAGGACTCAAGAGTCCATTCCTCTATTGGCTCACTGTTGTTAAGCGAAATGTACTTTTGCTGTCTATTAGTTCGTTTGAACACACCCTTCTGATGTTATGTGGTGATTGGAATGGTATAAAAAGATGGGTTGGTGTTACACATGGGTTCTAATCCTGAATACTTTCTAGCTGTGCAACCTTGAGCAAATGATTTGTAATTATTGTAGTTCATTCATTTCCTTCATTTGTAGCAAATATTAGACTGCTTTGTATGTGGAAAATTACTGGTGTGTGCTGGGGATATAAAGGTGAAGAAGATAGAAATGGTACTACTTTACATTGGTGGAGCCAGATCGAAACAAATGATTATAATGATTGTCAGTCTGTGGTTCACATAACAGCTTCAGAGGAGCATAGGGTCCTGTGAAAATGAAGAACGGGAGGTTCAGCTGTCTGGGTGGGTTGTTCAGGGAAACTAAGGAAGTCAGTTTCAGGTTTGATGGGTGAGTAGGAACTGGAGGCAGAGGAAGGGTAAAAGGCTTTCACGCAAATGGAGTAGTGATGCTAGGCCCTGAGGCTTGAGATAGTAAACATCATCCTTGGAACGTCTGTATGGAAAATAGGTGAGTGAGGGGCAAGAGTGGATTTGGGGATACCAGTTAGGAGACTACTGAGTAATCTGGGCAAAAGAAATTATTGGCCTGGAATAGCTGGTGGCAGAAGAGAGAGAATAAATAGATACGAGATTCACACGTGGGAACTTTGATAGGAGAGACAAAAGTGTTCAAAGAAATTCCCGGGTTTCTGCATGAGCTACCAGGCGGTGTCACCTACTGAGATGGAAAAGTCTGAAGAGGCGCAAGTTTGGCAGAAGTTTAGGTCGAAGAGTCTCTCATTCATCCAAGCAGAGATGGCAAGAAAGTAGCGGACTGGGCTGCCGCTGCGGCGGCGACATACAGCAGAGACACGGCAGCCACCGCGGGAAGGGCGCGGCAGCCACCGCGGGAAGGACACGGCAGCCACCGCGGGAAGGACGCGGCAGCCACCGGGGGAAGGACGCGGCAGCCACCGCGGGAAGGCGGGGGCAGCAGAGGCGAATCTCCCTGCTTTTAAAACTTCCCTTCTTTTTGCGGTTACTAACAGTTATCATCATTCCTGAAGTAACCACTCCTTAATTATTGAATTCGTAGCCTGCTTTGGATTTTATTTTACTCGATTATTTTATAATCATTCCTTAATTGTTGAATTCGTACCGTACCTGGAATTTTCATCTGATTTTTATTTAAGCTCAGTTGTTGCCTGAGTTTTGTTTAAGACAGCACTTACGGGCGACGACAGCGCGCATCGCCTCCCCAGCGCGCTCCCGGGGCCGCAGCGCCGGTGGTGTGCAACCCGCAGTCCCCGTGCCCGCGAGAAAGAGCGCGGCGGCGAGCAGGGGCCGCGCTCAGGGAGAAGCCCCGCCCTGCGCCTGCGCGTCAATAGCAGCGCGCGAGGAAGTGCGTCCCGGCGGGGGCGGGGTTGGCTGTCTCGGTCTTTCAGCAACGTGAGGAGTTGGTGTGCCGGAAGAAGCTCCGCCCCGCGTCCGAGTACCCACCAATCGCAGTGCGCGGTGCGTCGATAGCCGGGACGGAAGCGGTGCGGCGGGACGTGGCGGAAGTGGCGGCTCGGTCTTCCAGCGGCCTGAGGAGGCGGTGCCTTTAGAGTTTCCTTGTGGCTGTCGCGCTCGCGGCCTGAAGGTAAGCTGTGGGCAGGAGCCGCCGCTTCGCCGGGCGCGCTCTTGTCGCCATGTTTTCTGCTATCGCTTGCGAGCCGGCGGAATGCCGGGCCCCCTCCGTCCCTTGCCGGTCGCAGGGCTCTGTGTGTCAGGGGCGGGAGGGTGGTCTCTGTAAGGGCAGGCACGGCGGGGGCGCGGAGCTCCTGCCCAGGTGTGCGGCCTCGGCCCTCCGCCTGCCACATCGATGCCCGAGGCAGGGAGACGAACCCGTTTGGAGATGTGGAGCGAAAGTGGGCGAGTGGGGGTCGAGTCTTGGAACTCGAGTATGAGAGAGATGTTTTGCAGTTCTTTTCTTGTCTGTTCTTGGTTTTGTCAAGATAACAGATCTTTGGAATGGCTGTGCCATTTTCCCCATTTGTCACTTGTCATACTTTCGTTTCCATCCTAAACTTTAATGAACTATTCTCTTCTTGCCTCGATGGGAGAAGATTCCGAAGCTAACCGCCCCCTATGAGTGTATAACAGCGCGTGCAATGTCTACCCAGAGTAGGTGTCAGTAAATACTGCGTGAATGATGTTTAGATGATGGCACCTGTGTTCGTGAATACATTCTTTTTGTCCTATTAATCGTGTTCTGGCGACTGTCCTTAATCTTTAAAGCTCCTTCTGAGGTCCTTGCTTCCAACTATGCTTATCTTACCATGTTAAAACAAAAGTAAACAAGTAAGGAAACAGTGCCTCTGATCTTGGCTCATTTTCTGTTTACCCAAAATCTTGAAAATATAGTCTACATATAATTCACAAAAAGGGGTTCTACTTCCTTATCACTACCATGTTTCCTGGCTTCTGAGATACCCTTGTTAGACAAACGGTCAATTTTGCATCTGAGTAAGTAAATTAAACCCAGTCATTCTTATCAATGGTAAGATGCATCTTGAGTTCAGAAATACTGAAATGTGGGGAAAACAATAAAGGAACTATAGTAACTTCCTAACTCTGAAACTGCAAATTCAATATATGTTATTTTCTTGGTCACTGCAACATTTGACATATTTACTACCTGTTTTTATTTTCGAGGATCCATGATGATGTTATGTTGATTTTCTTTCTGTCTTGCAGCTGCTCCTGTATTTCTCTTTAATAGCTAATTGTCATGTTCTGTATTTTGACTTTGTCATTTTTTTTACCTTAAATGCTCTGAGCAATCTCATGCTTTGATGTCAGTTGTCACTGCTGTATGTTATTGTCTGAATCCTCGGCTTGAATGGAGCACAGGAGGGAAGGACTTGGGTCTCCGTAGTTCATTGAATGAGGCAAAGTGCCTAAAAAAGAGCCTGCCCATGGTAGACACTTAGTGTATATTTGGTTGATTTGCTGGTTTGAATCTGTTATGTACCCCATAATAGACTATGTTCTTTTAATTGACAGTTGTGAGGGCAGACCCATTGTTTGATGGACCTTTTGATTAGATGATTTCATGGAGATGTGATCTCCCACTCCTTCAAGGTGGTTCTTAATCATCTTTACTGGCAACCTCTATGAGAGGATAAAAGGCAGAGACATTTTGGAGAGACCTCAGAGACAGAAATGCCCCAGAAAGAACAAGCAAGGACACACAGAAACCCAGAAACATTTTGGGAGAAGGGCCAGCAGACATCCATGTGCCTTGCCATGTCCCAGAGGAAACTCAGATGCCGATGGCCTTTCTTCAGAGTCAAGGTATCTTTCTCTGGATGCCTTAATTTGGACATTTTCATTTCTATAGAACAGTAAATATGTAATCTAATAAATATCCATTGAAACAGCCAACTCATTTCTGGTATTTTGCATTCTGGCAGCTTTAGCAAACCAGAAGAGTGAAAGAGTGAGCCCTAAGCTTCACCTTTCCAGACATAGGGTGGGCCTGGGTCCCTGCCGGCTATCAGTGATCCGTTCCCTGTCCATGCAAAGGACCGGATCTTCTGAAAGGGAACCTCAGACCTTCAGAGTGAGAAAATGACATCAGTGAGGGGTAAGAGGAAAATACTGCCTGGGAGAAACATCTACCCTCCAGCCACCCTTTCTGCTGAGCCATTCTCCAGGGAAGCACTTTCAATTGTGTATCTCAGTTAGTCCTAGGAGGTCGGACATCTCACCGCCCCACCTTTTGGAGTAGCAAACAGGCCTGAGGATGAGGTGACAGTCCTGAGACCCACAGGTAGTGGGGCAGAGCCCTCAAGGTCCCAGGGATTGGGTGGGCTCTCACCTTTGGAACAGGAGGTCCAGGACCTGCTGGGAGGTGGGGAACACCCGGTATGTTGCTAGGAAAATGTGAATGTATGTGAGGTCACCCTCCAGGAAGCCTGGTACCAGGTGCTCCACTAACTTCTCCCAAGTGTCTGCCTTCACCATCTGTACAGTGAAGGTCTTCCTCGGGAGGGCTGAGTTATTTCCCTTCTGGGGAGGGACAGAGGGGGGACATGTGGTCACACACAGCTCTGTGAACCACCAGGAGGGTCTGGGTCTGCTGCATAGACTGGAGACTCCCAAGCCCTCAGCAATTTGAGGACAGAGGTGGGAACTGGTGTGCCTCTAGCAGGAAAGGTCTTCTGCCTTAAAATAGAATTTGAGGTGAGAATTCAATTAAAATATTAGCCCTGTAAAGTCATTTTCTCTGGCTGAGTAGTAATGGTCCTCCCTGAATTGAGAGCCTGAATTAAGAGTATCTTTCCAGTGAGTCCTCATGAATGGAGCCCACTCTTGAGATGAGAAAGCATCAAATGGCTGTTCGAGGTCACACAGATCAGACCTCAGGACCCTTCATCCCTGGGTCTGTGTGATATTCCCTCCCTGAGCCCTGAGGCTTGGGCTGCTCCCAGCATGGAGGGAAAGGTCTGCTCAGGTCTCCTTCCCTGCCAGTTTGGAGGCTTGTACAGAGAAGACACAGACAGTCACCCTTTCATTTAAACGCAATGAATAATATTTATTTTTTCTGCCTGACATGGTTTTTGAGAACCTGAGGCTGTGGGATCTGAGACCAGGCATAGGAGCAGATGCCTGGAGTGTCCCTGGCAGGAGAAAGACCCTGGTAGGACTGTCACGGGTTCATGTCTTCACACCTCGCCTCAAACCTATGATGTCAGTTAGAAAAGCCCTGAGTCGAATCAGGTCAGGATTCAGTTGGCTTGGGCTTTATCAATTTACCTTCCATTCAATTAAGAGTGTAGGGACAGACAATAGTTTAAAAGTAAAGTGCACCCAAGACAAGTGTTCACCTTTAACACATTTTTACTAAAGGTAGAACGATCAAGTTTACAATGTAAAAATTAGCTGATACATTACCCAGCCTGGGAGCCCCTGCTCCCCCAGAGGCAGCCGGACGTGAGATCAGAGAGCTCCCCCTTGCTTCAGTTGCAGAGAATTTATACCATTTTTGAGTTACTTTCAATCAAATCATATTGTATTTTTACATTAAATGTTGCTTTGTGAACATGAATGGTTCAAGATCGAAGGAAGACATCCATGTTATCAGACTTAGCCTTGAATGCCTTTAAAAGTCTACTGGCAATTTTTTACTAATTAAGCTATGATTTTTGTAAGACCAATATAACATACTTCTATAAAAATTGGAAAAGAGATTACTATTACATGTCTCTAACTTGTTAATGTAGTTTTTCTTATTTTAGTCTATTGATTAGTTTAGCCTTTACATCATGTTGATAAAAATACACTTGATTAGGACTGTATTCAATCTTGCCACATTATTTAAGACTTAGACTTCTCTATAATTAAAGTAACAGCTGCAGCCCATCCTGCTTTCACAGAGGAGCAGGTGATTACATGTTATCCGTATCTAAGAAGGTTGAGAGGCCATTTTGCTTTCTTGAAAATATTCACCGTTCTTTTAACTGTTCGGCTTCTCTAGTATAATTTTCTAATATGGAACTTGAAGGATATTATTCATCTGTTCCAGTTATTATAGAAAGGCCTTTCCATTTTTTATCATTTGGAAATTGTACTTAAGTGTTTTTAGGTGAAAGTTCTGTTAAGTAAGCTTCTGTATCAGAAGGAATAACTGGTTCTTTACTATTAGAACAGAAAATATGAGAGCAGCATAGAGAGAAGGAGTCAGCATCCTCATTATTAGATTTCTTGGTAAAGATATAATCCTCTGACAGGGCCAAGGAGGTGAACTGAGCCTCAAGGTAGTTCAGACCCACATGGCTGGTAAACAGCTGAAGGGGGCTCCACTTCTCATGGTGGAGGCAATAATGCCATGCCATTTGCCACCTGACCCTGGATTAGGAAAATGAAAAAGAAATAAAAAGAGCCAGGTCAAGGCAGGATGCAGGGACGCTGCCACCTTCACGGGCAGCTGGTGGCAACTCAACTGCTGCAGCTTTAGGAAGTTACCTGGTTCTAGCTGTTAAAATTGCTGTCTGCGTGTCCTTTGCATAGCCGCCCCTTTCCTGGCAGTGTCCCCTGGGGGGCACCAGGGGCTCTGGGCATCAGAACTCCCATGAGGTTTTCAGGCAGCACTGCTGAAACGGCAGCAGGGAAGCTTCACTTCCAGATCCAGCAGCACTGAGGGGCTCAATCGCAGCTCTAAGCGGCCTCCCTTCTGCAGTGCTGTGCATCCGAGTCAGGCCTCAGCTCCTGAGTTCGGAAGGTCAAGGGTATGGATTATGTGAAATGGCAGGGCCCCTCCTGGGCGTGTGGATCTGTGCGGTTTGGAGAAGGCCTGGAAGGACAGTCATGTAGTCTGCATGGGCACATGGGGGCGGGTAGTGGAAACAGAAGTACAGCAGGAAATGCAACTATACTTGAATTGGACCTATCCTTCAGCCTACCCTGAAGGGGAAAACCATACAAATGTTCCTACAAAATATGACAACTGACTTTCAATGTGCAGTGGAGGTCCAGATTCCTTAGGGAGCAGACCACTTGGCCCGGGGATGGGAATGTCCTGAGAGGGAGCCCAGGGGGTGGCCAGGATGGAATCCCAGCCCTGTGCACCCCTTGCTGTTTCAGGGACCCCCTCAGCACCTGCTCCCACCTGGAGCCACCACAGTGTCAGGGCCACAGTGAACCTGCACCTTGCTCAGAGATGTGTAGATGACACCATCCACCAGCTCCTACCCACCTCCTGAA
>PVKY010010765.1:0-12427 GCA_004027775.1 Bradypus variegatus
AAAAAAAAAAAAAAAAACCAAAAAAAAAAACCAGCATGGTACTAGCATAAAGATAGCTATTATTGATCAATGGAATCAGATATCAAATTTGAGAGTTCAGAAATGGACCCTCAGATCAATGTCAATTGATTTTTTTTATCAGTAAGCAAAGAACTTCCAGTTTTTATTTTTTTAAATCATTTAACAAGAAAAATATTCAATCAAATTAAAAAAAAAACAGAATGGATTACTTTACAATAAAATAGTCAAATTAAATATCAGCCCTTTTATTTGACCAAGGAGGCCAATAGTTCCCATTTAAACAGCAGAATTGCCCAACTGATATTTTACCTATTGTTTGATGGCACAGAAATATAAAAGTCATACAACTTCCATTGAGAGTCTCCTCCTCCAGAATAGAGCTCACATAATTGCTTCTTAAGCTTTTAAAAATCATGTTATATTTTGAAATATGCCCACAACCACTCTGATAACAAGAACACTTTTAAAAACAATTCTTATAGAAAATAAAATATCTCAAAATATTGTGGTATGTTAGACTACTTAAAAAAACTTAGCAAAGATGAAAAGTAACGTACAAGAATTACAGTTCCTTGTCTGTAGCAACCACCCATATAAAATATTTTCCCTAATTAATTATCCTCGCTTCCTGTAATTTATTAGCAAAAATGAATTACAAGTAGAATGCACCATTTTTTTTTGTTTTTGGTTGTAGTTGCCAGCTAATGTGTTCATGACTGTAAATGTGAAGCAAAATACGAGTATGCTAAAAAAATTCTGGAATGGAAAAAAACCAAAATCTCTTTAAAGTTTTTCTCTGTCCTTGCTTTCAAGTCAAGACGAAAAATTCACAGCAGTTGAAAGGATGGTGAAAGACTATGGGGCCCACTAAAATAAAATTGTGGTTAATTTCACCTATTATACTCCTAAAGTGCTAATTGTAATTAAGTATGATATTTTATTACCAAGTAACATTCTATAGTAAGCTTTGAGTAAAACAGCACATAATAGATTTATTAACAGATTAGTTATGGAAGCCTTTAGATAAACAGAACATCTTATTTTTACTCTTTAACTTGCAACCTTAAAAAAAACAACATACATGAAGGGATATTTAATTTATGACAACTGGCCAGGTGCTTAACTTGGAGAAAGAGACTTTCAGATTTTGAGGTAACCTAGCATTGTTTTCAGCAATCACAGACATCCTCAAAACACCGCATTTTATACCACACTAACTGAAATTATTCAGCTCCTTTTTATACTATAGTTTTGTCACACTACTGTGCCAAAACTCACAACTGAGTTCAACTTCTTAAGGTGATAATAAAAGAACATTTTCAAGTCTGACTTTTGGCCCTATTTAGATACTTCTGTGCTTAGAACATACTTGAGAAAACTATAAGGAGATAAGGGCAAGAGAGCCTGAAATGAGTAACTATCTCTTTCTCCTTAATTTAACATTAAATTTAATAGACTTTTTAGGAAGTCAAGCTACCAGTCATATAGACACTTTAAAGATTGGGTGAGGTGGTAAGCCTCAATCAAACCTCCAGAAAACATCCAAGCAATGCTCCAAAAGGGGCAAAAACAAAGGAGAGAGCTTCTGTTTACAGGCAAAAATGGTGCTGTGAAAGCTCCCAGAATCAGCATTAAGGAGCACAACTCTCCGGGTTTATTATTCTCTGGGTACAGTATGTTTCTTCCCCTCTTCTGAATTCCTTTCGAGGTAACAAGGAATTTGCTTATCAAATGAAGATTCATACTAGATGGAGGACCTTAGTAAGTACTTAGAATTAGAAGATCAGAACAAAGAGTGGCCATTTGGAATTATCCTTTTATCAAAAGTTATCCAAGCCTATTTGTATTTTCTATTCCTTTCTCAAATAGCAATTTCAATTAAAAGACTACTTATTTTGAACAAAGTCATCAGCTTTGGCTATCTGGTATGCATAGACTAATCAAAATCTGTTTTAAATCCTCCAGAGGACATTATATATAAAGAAACACTTTTTAGTTTTGATTTGAGGCATTTTCATTCTCAAAAATTATTAAACACGAAAAACTATTGGCTTAATTTAGAATTTCTACATGGCTTGAAGAAAAAGGTCTAAATACTTCATTCATAAAGAATTCTAAACTGACCTTCCTTAGTATACCAAATCATGGTGAAGGATTTGTGCTAAGTGACCTCTTTCCTTGCAGAGCCTGCAGCACACATCTGGCAAAACTACTAGCTGGAATTACTGGTGCAATGTGCTAAGGTGGAAGAATTTCTCTCTCTGTGATGCTAACTGGCTCGTTCAAGGTTTGAAACTGTGACCCAAGTTCATTAGCACCATACTTTACCCAAATGAAATAACTAATCAAGTACCTATTGATGTGGGGTGAGGGGCACAAGATGGGATGAGAAGGAGATTGAGGGCAATAGTTGTATGCATCATCAAGATACCATGATATGTAGTGAAAATATAACTTGTCTGTTAATATACTGCATTTGAGGTTGCAAATAATTGATCACAGATATTAAACAAAACTGCACCCAACTTTTTTTTTACAATATCTGAACACCTGCAAATGTAGAGCTGTCTGGTATGACCCAAATTTAAATACAAGTGGAAGTTCATGGAACATAGTTTTATCAGTAAGCTAAAAGAAACAAATAACATGCAATTTGTAGGTAGTAGCCTACAAAAAAATGTGGAGATTAGGTAAAAATTAAGCGAGATTATTCATAATTGTTTCCAGTTTCCACTTTCTTTTTGGAGAGCCCAAAAAGAGGCCTCTGGAAGACCAACTTAATACTGTAAGAAATGGCAGCTGCTACCATATAGACGTAGCTTTCCTTCAAAGGATAGACTGATCATAAATATGTATCAGACATTCATTTTCATAATGTTTTTTGAGACATCGACTCCACTGAAGTATTGTAAAGGAAGTCTATTGCAAAGGAAGTCTTCTAGGAAAAAGGCACTTTGTAGTCAAAGTTGGATTTAATTACAAAGTTGAGAAGACTGGGATAGACTCAAAAGTCAGTATTCACTTTTGTATTTATGAATACAGAACAGATGCCAGTTTAGAGAATGTAGCCGGTAACGTTATAAACAAACCAAACAGCAACATTAACTATATTCTCTGCAAAACAATAAGTAATTTACAACATTTCTCCAAAAACCAACATAGTTCCAAGTTCAACAGTACAAAGAAAAAAAAGTCACCAGCAGTTGCTACTTTAGAGCTCAAGACACTGTTTTCAGCAGAATTTCATGTCTACAGTTTGGTTTTCTGTTTTGGAGCATGAATTGCTTTTCAGATGAAATACCTGGGGTGGTGGAGGGAGGGGGTGGGGTGGGGTGAAGAAGGACACCCATGGCAGAAAACACTGGGGAGTAACAAGAGGTGCATTTCTCTGGTCAGACAACTGAGAGAGGAGGTAGTTATTCTGAGAACTTCTCAAATAAAGAATATTGTACAGATCCACTGAGAGCTGGGGAAGTAGTAGGAGCTTCTCTACGACACTGAAGATAGCAACAGGAATACTCCTTCAGGGAAGTCAGGACCAGGTGTCAGTGCAGCTTGAAGGTGGCTCTTTTCCGAAGAAAGAACTTTCTAAGTATCTTGTTACCTCACCACACATTGCAACCCCATACAACCTTGAGTCCCATCATCACTGCTGTTGAGTTTTTTCATTCAGTATTGACGTATTTCTCTTACGAGTGTGTAAAAGGCACCTAAGACACCCTGACTGGTCTTGGCTGAGGTTTCAAAGAATGGAATCCCATAACTCTTGGCCAGTTGATGTTGTTTTGTGTCAACTGCCCTTGTTGGCAAATCACACTTATTTCCCACCAGCACCATGGGTACATCATCTGAATCTTTAACTCACTTAATCTGCTCCCTGTAGAGGTTAATATCTGCAAATGACTTGCTATTATTGATGGCAAACACAAAGGAAGCCTTCGCCTGTCCTCATGTATTGGTCTCTCATGGCACTGTACTCCTCTTGTCCAGCTGTATCCAGTACATACAACAGACAGGTTTCACCATCTATAACCACCTGTTTTAGGTAAGAATCCTCTATGGTGGAATCATACTCATCTACAAAGTGGTTCTGGATTAGCTGGATTGTCAGTGTGCTTTTCCCAGCACCACCTGCTCCAACCACCACCAGTTTATACTCAGTCATTTCACACCAGCAATAATCTCAAGCTTCACTGCCTCCATTTGGGACAGATTCTGGTCTGCAACCAGGAAAAGTGCTGGAGACCCTGGAACCAGCATGAACAGCCCCCACCAGGGAGCGGCACTCAATGTCAACTGATTTTTGACAAGGCTCCCACATCCAATCAGCTGGGACAGGACAGTCTAAAATGGTGTTGAGAGAACAAAAGAGGACCTCTATCTCACACCCTATACAAAATTTAATTCAAAATCGATCAAAGACCTAAATATAAAAGCCAGTACCATAAAGCTCCTAGAGGAAAATATAGAGAAACATCTTGAAGATCTATTGATAGGAGGTAGTTTCTTAGGCCTTAAACCCAAAGCACAAGCAATGAAAGAAAAAAAGTAGATAAATGGGAACTCCTCAAAACTGAATACTTCTGTGCTTCAAAGGACTTTGTCAAAAGGGTAAAAAGGCAGTTGACTCAATGGGAGAAAATATTTGGAAACCACATATCAGATAAGGGTCTTATATCCAGAATATATAAAGAAATCCTACAACTCAACAATAAAAAAGACAAACTGTCCAATTTAAAAAAATGGACAAAAGACATGAATAGATGTTTTTCCAAAGAGGAAATACAAATGACTAAAAAGTACACGAAAAGATGCTCATCTTCACTAGTTATGATGGAAACGCAAATCAAAACCACAATGAGATATCATTTCACATCTACTAGAATGGTCATTATTAAACAAACAGGAAATCACAAGTGTTGGAGAGGATGTGGAGAAATAGGAACACTTATTCACTGCTGGTGTGAATGTAAAATGGTACAGCTGCTGTGGAAGATGGTTTGGTGGTTCCTCAAAAAACAAGTATGGAGTGGCCCTACAATCCAGCAATCCCACTCTGGGTATATACCCAAAAGATCTGAAAGCAGGGATGTGAACAGACACTTGCACACTGATGTTCATAATGGCATTGTTCACAATTGCCAAAAGATGGATACAACCTAAGTGTGAGGATTTAGTTGGGCTAACAACTGCTCAGGACATGGCATGCAGGAGGTGCTTAATAAATGGCAGAACAGTTAAAAGTGCAGGTTCTGGAGGCAAACTGTCAGGGTTCCAAACCTGGTTCCAGAACTCACTGGCTGCTTAACTTTGGGCAAGTTACCTTGTGGCCTTCTCTGTTCTGTAGGATGAGTAAACACCCATCTACTGTAGTTAAAGTTAGTTCAGCCTGGCAATTAGCCTGCCCAGAGAGAGCCCTCTTGTCAATCAACGAGGACCCCAATAAGGTTGCTATGCAAAACCACATAATGCCTCTCCTGTTTATCCATAACAAAGCAAAGACACAATGCTAAAAACTGGCTTCCTCTAGCCAAGCCTGCAGGGTGGCTTTTTATTTAGAATCTCCTAAAACAATTCTAAATACCAACCCTAAGAACCAATTATCAGCAACAGTTTCCAACTAAAAATAATTATTAACAGAGAAACATTTAAAACCATTTTTTGGTCTTATTATTATTCCCTAATGATTTAAATAACTATAACTAGGCCGATTTGACAGTTTGTGAACTTGAGTTTCAGAGAAACATCTACATAATTGGCATCCAACCACTGCAGCAGGCACGTCACCCAAAAACAAACCCCAAATTTCAGGATGTGCCTGTAACACAGAAGCAGTGAGCTGGAAGCTACAGAGACCGAGGCAGTGGATCCATGGATGACAACCCACCCGGTTTTAAGTTCTACTGTTGCTACAAACACGGTTACTCTCACGCCCAGATCAATCAACAGCTGTTAAATTACCTTTACTTTATTCTGGACGTTTCTACCAGCTGGTTCAGTATTCCAAGAGGTGCACTTGCCTCAGAATTAGGCTGGTGAGGCTGAGCGGTGGGAGAGAGGAAACAGGGACAGAGGACTTCGGAGAGAGGGTGGCGACAGCATCCGGTCCCCTCGGATTCCAGGCAGAAGTCCTCGCACCTGAGTGGCGCAGGGGCGCGGGTCTCCCAGAGCCGCGCTCCAGCTCGCAGCTGTGCGCCCTTTGCGCACCACCACACCCCTCCCTGCAGCGCCCGCTTAAGGCTCCCAGTCTGCACATGGGACCACCTGAAAGACGCATCCTGGCGGAAATACAGCGTTTACAACTTTAACCATCAACTGCATCTGTCTCATTATAATCTAACCATCCAAGTAACACACCCTGGACTTCTCTGTGCCAGACATGATTGTATGGCAAAGATGATGAAAGGCTCAGACCCTGTTTTCAGTTCTCAGGGACCCAACAATTAATCACTCCACAAATATTTAGAAAATGACGATGGTCAAGGCACTGATGACACGAAGCTTCCATTCTGGTGGGAGCAGAGGAAATAAATAGGCAAGGTGGCAGTAAACACAATAAACAAACACGAGACAAGGAATGAGGATGAAGAGTGACTGGGGGCAGGGAAAGTCTTGCTGAGGAGTTGACAGCTGAATAGTGACCTCAATGAAATGGGAAAGCAAATGCCACAGACCAAAAGAAAAAGAGTGTTCCAGTCTGAGGAACAGCAGGTGTAGAGACCCCAAGGGGGTGCTTGGCATGTTTGGAGAACAGCATTGGGGCTGGTGTGACAAGGATCTGTGATCCTAAGAACTTAGTCCAAGACACTGTCATCTGTGGCCAGGACCACCTATGAAAGACCTTCGTACTTCCATTCTAGCCCCCGGAGGCTATTCTAGAGGATTCCATTAAAATTTACATCCAGGCAAATGGAAGAACAATCATGGCACATCCATACAGTAAAAAAAAGAATTGCTACAAAATGTGGTATATATGTACAGTGGAATACTATGCAGCCATAAAAAGGAATGATGTTCTGATTCATGCCACAAATGCTGAAACTTGAAGAGCTCAGGCTGAGTGAAATAAGCCAGACACAAAAGGACAGACGTTATATGAGCTTACTGATATGAAATACTAGAATAAACAAATACACAGAGACAGACAGTAGATTACAGGTTACCAGGGGCTGGGGGGTGGGGTAGGGAAGAAATGGGAAATTAAGCTTAATAGGTACACACTCTGGGATGATGAAAAAGTTTTGGTAATGGATGGTGGTGATGGTAGCACAATACTGTGAATGTAATTAAAATGACTGAAGTATACACATGAAAGTGGTCAAAATGGGAAAGTTTTGTGTTGTCTATATCTCATCACAAGAAAATTAAAAAAACAAAAACAAAAAACAAGGAATAGGTAACAGCACAGCCATGTGGATCAATCTCAATAACATTTTGCTGAGTGAAAGAAGCCAGTCACAAAACCCCCTGCCTGAATCTATTTACATGAACCTCTAGAAAAGATCAGTCTCATCTAAAGTGACAAAAAGCAGATCGGTGATTGCCTGGGGCCATGAAAGACGGAACTGTTGATTGACTGGGAAGGGACACCAGAAAACCTTTTGGGGTGAATGATTGTGATAGTGGTTACATGGCTGTATATACTTGTCAAAATTCACCACACTTCATACTTTTTAAAATGGGGTGCATTTTATTTTCCATAAATTATCCTTCAATAAATACACTTAATACTTCAATAAGTTGATTTTTTTAAAAATGTAAATTGGTTAAATCTAGTTATGTCACCTCCTGCTCAAACCCTCCAGTATTCTCATTACTATGTGGCCATGTAAATATTGTTTACTGCTGAATCAAGTTATGCATTATGATTATTTTTATTCTTATACAACCTTTTCTCCAGGAATTAAATAGTTCTTTTCCTCCTCACCATTTACTTGGATTTCTTTCAGTCTCTGATTTAGTTTTCCCACAGGCTCCAATGGCTCTTTATAACACTTCTCCACCCAATTTTCCATTTTCCTCCCTTGCAAACATCGCCCCTGGAGTTTCACACCATCCTGCTGTGTCCTAGGCCTGCTGCTTTCTGGTCTGCAGCACTACATGTATTCCAGGACTTTACTGTGTCATTATCCAGGAAGTCTCCAGTTCCTCTCCTGGGTTGGATACCCTGTTCCTGGATTCTCTTTTTTGGTTTATTGCTTCATTTAGTTGACACATATCCCCTTATAACTTTCTAAGAATGGTACACAGGACATACATTTTTTGAGACCCTACAATTCCGAAAAGTCTTTATTCGACCCTCTTTCTTAGATTTGAGGTTGGACATTATTTTCCTTTAGGATTCATTGATGCTACTTGATTTCATAGCCTTCAATGTGGATTCTCTCTCTGAAGATTCATTCCCAATATTTAAAAAAATGTCCATCATGTGCCTTGGCATAGGAATATCAGTACAGTCCCTGCAGACATCAAAAGGGTCACAAGGGAACAATAAGAATTCCACATACATAAATACAAATATAAATCTCAAAATAAGTGTACAAATTCCTCAAATACACAAACTACCACCACTCTCCCAACATGAAATAGATAATTTGAATAGCCCCATAACTATTAAGAAAACTGAATCCACAATTAAAAACAGCCCCAAAAGGAACTCTCCAAGCCCAGGAGGTTTCACTAGAGATTTCTACCGAACATTTAAGAAGAATTAACACCAATTCTTCACAATCTTTTCCAGTAAAAATGAAAAGCAGGGAACAGTTTCCACTATGTTATAAAGCTAGTATTACTAACAAAGACAACACAAAAAAAAGGGAAACTAAAGACCAATATCCTTCATGAATATAGATGCAAAAATCCTTAGCAAAGATATTAGCAAACAGAATTCAGCAACATACAAAAATAATTATGCATCATGACCAAGTGGGGTTTATTTCAGGGATGCAAGGCTGGTTCAGTATTAAAAAATCAATCAATGTAATCCTTCATATTAACAGGCTATAGAAAAACTATCACACAATCATATCAAGTGGTACTGTAAAAGCTTTTGACAAAACTGAACACCCACTCATAATCAAAACTCTAGTAAACCAGGAATAGAAGGGAACTTCCTCAACTTGAAAAGAGCATCTACAAAAGACCTACAGGTAACATTATACTTGATGGTGAAATCCTGAGTGCTTCCCACTATCCCACCCTCCCTCCCTGCCCAAGACAGAGAACAAGAGAACCATATCCACACTCCTTAATCTTATTCAACATAGTTCTAGAAATCTAACCAGTACAATAAGGCAAGAAAAGGAAATAAAAGACTTACAAACCAGAAAGGAAGAAATGAAACTGTCCCTATTTGCAGATGACAAGTTTGTCAAATAAAAAAAATCCCAAGGAATCTATTTTTAAAATCTCCTAGAACTAATAAATTAGTTCACAGCCAGGTCACAGGACACAAGATAAACGTACAAAAATCAGTTGTACTTCTCCAAACTAGCAATGAATACAGGGACACAGAAATTAAAAACTCAATACCATTTACAATTGCTGAAATCAAATGAAATATTTAGGTGTAAATCTAACAAAAATGTATAGGACTTGTATGCTGAAAACTATACAACACTGATGAAAGAAACCAAAGAAGGTTTAAATAAATGGAGAGGCATACTGTATTAATGGATTGAAAGACTCAGTATACATAGTAATGATGTCAATTCTCACGAGGTTGATACACAGGGTTAGTGTAATTCCTATAAAAATCCCAGCAAAGGAATAGAAAAGCTAAAACAATTTTGAAATCAAAGAATAAAGCAGAAGGACTCAGTTTACCTAATTTAAGACTTAGTATAAAGCTATAGTAATCAAGGTTGTGTGGTATTAGTGGAGGGACAGACACATAGATCAAAAAACAGAAAAGAGAATCTAGACGTAGATCCATCCAAGTATGCCCAACTGATCTTTGACAAAGGTGCAAACGTAATTCAATGGAGGAAAGACAGTCTTTTCAACAAATGATGCTGGAGCAACTGGACATCTATAGGCAAAAATAAAATAAAATAAAATAAAAGAATCTCACACCTTATCAATCTTATAAAAAATAAGTCTCACACCTGATACAAAAATTAACTCAAAACTGATCATGAATTTAAATATAAAGCTATAAAACTTTTAGAAAAACAATACGAGCAAATCTTTGAGATTTAGGGCTAAGGCAAAAAGTTCATAGACTTGAAACCAAAAGCATGATCAATAAAAGGAAACACTGATAGTCTGAACTTCATCAAAATTAAAAACTTTTGCTTTGGAAAAGATCCTGTTAAGCAGAGCTACATAGCAGGGGATAATAATTTCAAACCACACATCCATCAAAGTACTCAGATTTAGATTATATAAAAAACTCTCAAAACTCAACAGTAAAAAAAAAAAAATCCAAAGAAACAAAAACAAATCCAATTAGAAAATGGGCAAAAGAAATCAGGCATTTTTACTAAAGACAATATTTGATGGCAAAAAAGCATATGAAAAGATGTTCAACATCATCAACATCAAGGAAATACAAATTAAAACTGCAATGAGATCTCACCACACACCTATCAGAATGGCTAAAAAAAAAAAAAATAGTGACACCACCAAATGCTGGAGAGGATGTTGAGGAACTGAATCACTCATTGTTCTAGTTTGCTAAAGCTTCCGGAATGCAATATACCAAAAATGGACTGGCTTTTACAATGGGGGTTTATTAGTTCACAAATTTACAGCTCTAAGGCTACGAAAATGTCCCAATTAAGGCATCAATAGGACGAAAACTTCTTTGAAGAAAAGCCGATGGCATCTGAGGTTCCTCTGTCACATGGGAAGGCACGTGGCCAGAGTCTGCTAGTCCTTCTCTCCTGGGTTTAGTTTCTGGTTTCCATGACTTTCTCCAAAATGTCTGTGGGCTTCTATCTAAACTCTCTCCAAAATGTATCTGCCTTTTAATCCTCTCTTAAAGGACTCCAGTGAAGAATTAAAACCCACCTTGAATGGGCTGGGTCACATCTCACTTGCAATAGCCTAACCAAACGGTCCCACCCACAAAAGGTCTGTCCCCACAGGGATGGATTAAATGAACATTGTAGTGGTTCTGGGTGGCTTCCCAGATACTGCTTCCAGTCCTGAGGTGGAATACCTTACTTTTCTGTCCTTAGCAGGAATAAAGCCACAGAGCAAGATGCCAAACATCCCACCACTGACCTAAAATTTCAGGAATGTTTATGCAGAACTGCAGCAGCCATGTGGGAAAGGAGAAAGAGTGCTGGCATGATAAAGCCATGGACCAGGAACAAGAAATAAATACATATTGAATGAATGAGTAGAGTGCCAGCCTTTTGTATTCATGAAGCCATTATGAGAGAGCATCCGTGAAAGTGTTTTGGAGAGTACAGTTTCAGAGGTCCCTTCTTGCTCGAATACCACTTCTATGATGTGTTACTCCATTGGCTACTGGAAAAATAAGAAAGCCAAGGGATAGGAGAGTGCTAGACCTTCTCACAGACAGACACACACACACACAAACAGCTCAACTACAGCAGTCTGACAAGCTTTGTTTTAGATTTCAATCCCTCTCTCCAGGCTTCTGTCACCAACCTGCTGGCTAGAGCCTTGCATAATATCTCTGTGCCTTAAAAGGAGAGTAAACAGAAGTACCAGACATTGGTCAATAGGACAGTCTAAAAAGAAAAGGCTAGGAAACCAGTCTTTTTGGAGTGGAGGCGAGGAGCAAATTCTGAAAGCAGCAAGAGAAAAGCAATTCACCACATACAAAGGAAACACATAAGACTAAGTAGTGACTACCCAGCAGCCACCATAGAGGCGAGAAGGCAGTGGCATGACATATTTAAAATTCTGAGTGAGAAAAATTTCCAGCCAAGAATACTTTATCCAGCAAAGCTCTCCTTCAAATTTGACCTGCCCTACTGGAGATACTAAAGTGAATCCTACTGACAGAGAAACAAAGAAAGGAAAGAGAGACATGGAGAAAGGTTTGGTACTAAAGAGATTCAGTATGGGTACATTAAAGGATATTAATAGAGGGAGGGAAAAAATATATATGACAAACATAAACCAAAGGGTAAAATGGCTGATTCAAGAAATGCCTTCACAGTTATAACCTTGAATGTAAATGAATTAAAATCCCCAATTAAAAGGTATAGATTGGCAGAATGGATAAAAGAAATGAACCATCAATATGTTGCATACAAGAGACTCATCTTAGACACAGGGACACAAAGAAATTGAAAGTAAAAGGATGGAAAAGAATATTTCATGCAAGCTACAGCCAAAAGAAAGCAGGTGTAGCAATATTAATCTCAGATAAAATAGACTTTAAATGCATAAAGGTGTGATAAGGAAAGAATGATCAGTCAAGGGA
>PVKY010010766.1:0-12433 GCA_004027775.1 Bradypus variegatus
AAATGGCTGCCTACTTAATTGATTGTAGCCTCCTTAAAGCAAGGACTAGGTTTTTCAGCATTGTATTTCCAGGCTCTAGCACTCAGTAAGCACTTAAATGTTTGTGCAATAATCTCCAAGTCGCAGAATTACTTTTCAAACAGAAGAAATTTTCATTTAAAAAATAATAAACCTGATTACATACCACTGATGTTGAGGTCATAATCTCCCACAGTAATCACATTAGCTACTAATCCTTCTGCAGGCTGACTGGCAGAAACAACATCACTCAAAAGCTTCCGAATGGCTCCAGACTGAGGTGGCTGGGTGATAATGTTGCTCACTGCTATCTTCAAATTTTTAATTATGTGAAGCTGATTATTAGGATCTCTCATATGAACTTTAAAAAAATAGGAAAGAAAAGAAAAAACTGAAATTAATTCTACACAATGCACAATAACCCAACTATAACAGCAGCAATAAAAAAATGCATTAAGATTTACAAAAAGGATGCTCAAAAGAGAAACCAGAAATTCAAAGTGGATCATTCTCCCAAAAATATAACTGACACACATTCCCTTATACACCAAAGAGCTAGCTATCTTAAACAGCCAATTAACCACAGAAGGTCCTTCTCACACAATGCTGTAACACAGAATTTGCCTATCCTAGGTACTTCCCTGCCTTTTATGTTCAGAGTAGCCTGGGACCAACCACCATCCATCCTAAGTTTCTAATTTTCACTCACCCTAAGGCTGGTCCATGGCAGTGTGAGGTCTGTCACAACAACACTGAAGACAGTAAAGGGAAAGAAAGGGGAATTAAATGATGCACATCGCTTCCTTCTGCTTTCCCCAGTCTGCTGGCTATATTCTCAGCCTTTATTCCATTATCACAAAAATCAATGCCCAGATCCCTTCTCTCGCCCCAATACCTCCTTCCACCACCCAGCTACAGTCTTTGCCTCAATCTTATGAAATTTATAACCAGTGGTTCAGAGCTTCAAGCACAGGAATAGGTTCTCAGGCCATTATAACAAGAAGAGAGTGCCCACGGACCACAAAAGAAAATGTGAGCACATTTTCTCATATAAATATAATCAGTCAAAATGAATAGTCACTATAGAATTGCTACCAGAAGCAGTCCATTTTAATGATTAAGGACCCAACTTCTGGAATCAGGCCTTAATTTAAATCCCAACACATTACATATTAACTGGATTATCTTGAAAACTTTTCAAGCTTTTCTATGCTTCAATTTCCTCATTTCTAACGTGAATAATACCAACTTTAGAGTAATTTCAAGGATTAAATGAGATAGCAAATATAAAGCACTGAGTACAGTGCCTGACATTATACGTAAATACAGAGTTAAATGCTCCATAAAAGTTATGGAAGCAGTGTTAGCAATAGCAAATACAACAGAATCTGTTTCAGTGTATCATGGATCATCACACACAAATAGGCAATTTTGGTAAACTGATTTTGGGTACCTAATCATAAAAAAAAGAGACTTTTTTTCTTAATAAAAAATACTTTATACTAAGCAGTAAGCTTTTAAGTTTCAGCCTGCCTATATTTTTAAATAAAGATATATCCATAAAGATTGTCTTTCTAAATTTCCTTTGTATTCTATGATTTCTTAAATTTTTAATTAAAAAACATAAGACAAAAATATTTTTAAAGTACAATATATGGTATGTAATTATAAACTATATACTATTTTGTAAATATAACTACATGCAAATTTATTATAATTTATTTTATTATAATTTATTTTAATAATAGTGGTTGCCTATGATGAAGGAAGGAAATGGGATTAAGGAAGAGTTGAAAGGGAACTTCAACCTTATCTATGATTTCTTCTAAAAGGAAAAAAAAATACAAGGAAAATATGACAGAGTTACTTTATTAGTTCTGGGTAGTGGGCAGGGGATGTTTGTTGTATTCTCTGCCACCTTCTGTAATTGTTTATGCTTTCTAATTTAAATAAACACAACAGAAGCCTCTCTCCCTAGTTAAACTTCCCAGTCGTCTATGAAATAGAGAAATTAAATACTATGGCACATTTCTGGTATCTTTAGGAACATATCAAACAAGTATCTTCCTTAAACTTATTCCATAATTGTCAGATAACATAAGCAATCATGTGTATATTAAACGTCCTTCAAAATTGTAATTGGCTAATTACCTCTCAGTAGTATTAGTGTTAACCCAAAAAGGATACTCTAGTTTTGTCTTACCTTCAGAGTGGGTTTATTAGTTATTAGGTAATCCTACTGACAAATCCAGAATTAGGTGTGGTAGGTAGCTTCTGACATAGTCCCCAATAATCCCTATTTCCTGGTATTCACACCTTTGTGTAGTCCCCTTCCATGGTTGGTATGTATGACCAACAGAACACAGCAGAAGTGATTATATGTCACTTCCAAGGTAAGGTTATAAAAGATACAGCTTCCATCTTGGGTTCGCTCTCTCTCCCCTCTGATCACTCACTCTAGAGGACAATAACTGCCATGCCATGGCAATGTACAGGTAGCATAAGGGGAGGCCCATGTGGTACTAAACTGAGGTCTCAGACCAATAGCCAATGAAGAATTAAGGCTTGCCAACAACCATATGAGTAAGCTTGGAAGAAGCAGATCCTCCAGTACCAGATGACAGCAGCTCCAGCTGACAGCCTGACTGCAACCTCATGAGACCCTGAGCCAGAAATACCCAGGTAAGACACTCACAGATTTCTGAGAAACTGAGAGAGAATATGTTTTTTGCTTTAAGACACTAAATTCTAAAGCATTTTGTTACACAACAGCTGATAACTAATACACTGGGGTATCACAAAACCAACCTAATAAATAAAGAGGAAGGCAAGGATTAAGGGGTTAAGAACGATTAAGAGAAATGTTCTTAAATCACACACAAAAATTTCAAAAGCCTAAGAACTAAATTTTATTCAGGTTTCATCAACATTATCGCATCACAAATGAATTTAAATATCATATGACATCTTAATTTCAAAATGAAATCCAGCTCTATTTCCTCAACTTTTGTACATTACCATATAAATGTAATTTCTTGAATACTGTACTATAAAGTAACATTTCCCAGTACGTGCTCCAAGAAATAAATACTGGTTCTTCAAGACAGTTAAGAGTTGTTTCTGCAAAATGGATTCCATGACCAAAAAATTTGGGAAAAACTGAACTGAGTCTTTAAAGGTCTCTTTTAGCAGTTCTTCCTAGAGCCTTAAATGACATTGTAATTTTCGCAAAACCATGCTACATTAAGCAAACTTATTTGACAATAAAATTCTTTTTCAGGGAGCACATAACACATACGGTGCTCTATATAATGTATTCAGAAAAATTAAGTGATATTTTTTATGTTTTACCTCACATACAAAACTTTACTGAATAAACAGCACCTCAATTGGTGAAAAATCATAACTTGCACAAAAATGAGACAAATAACATATATTCTAAATTCTGAAACATTGACTTGAATTTTACTCAAAGTTTGATACCTGAAAACTCTGGAGATTAATCACGTAGTTATTCTAAAATAGTAGTTAAGATTGGTGAGAGATTTCTAACTAAAACAAATTTAAGAAAAGCAGAGGCATTAAGTTGTCCTTCAAAGAGTACTTCCTAGTCTAATTTCCCACTTTTCCTAGTTCATTCAGAAACTATTTAAAATTTACATAAAAACTGCATTTTATTCTTGGCTTTTTAATCCTGAAATAATTTTATAAATGATTTCAGAATAACAATGTATATACTTTTCAAAAATGAAAGTCAAGTAATTCAAAAGTTAATGTTTAAGTGAAACTTTCTTAAAAATGTCTAAATGATACGTTGACACTGCTTGGAATTAGCAAACTAACATTAAGACAGTAAAAACAATCATGCTTAATAAATACCAACATAACTACTTTTTGAAATAGAGACCCAGTAGAAATTCTTTATTAGGATCACAAAATTTATGTTGAATAATTAGTACAAATTCTTTGAATTTCAAACATATATCAAGCATAAGGATCAGAAAAATACATATAACAACCATTATTTAATATAAGGAAATATTCTTTAGGTTATAAAAATGTGTCTAAGAAACACAGAATGGCTCTCCATGGCCTAATACATCAAGTCCAAATGCAAAGCCCAAAACATGAATGGTACTCAGATTTCTTCTATCAACCCTCTCTTCAGAACAACTTTAATCCATGTGTTTTTCTATAGAACCATAAACACAAGTCTCCTAAAAATACCTGGCAGTGTACACTGATATCTCAATAGTCATAATTTTGACCTCAAATAACAGTACACCTGTGGGCCAGAAATGGAGTCCAAATATTTTACAACATTCCTTTCTCCATCTAAGGAAATTTTAGATTGTATTAGCCAGACATACTCTCAAGCCACACTGCCTGAATCGCAGACTTCAATGCCTAAAGTAAAGCTGTCTTTGACGCACCCCCACATTTGAGGCTAAAAGCAGCTTTTTCTACATGGTAAAGAGTCCCAAAATATATTTACCAGTTGTTCTAGTTTGCTAATGCTGCTGGGATGCAAAACACCAGAGATGGATTGGCTTCTATAAAAGGGATTTATTTGGTTACACAGTTACAGTCTTAAGGCCATAAAGCATCCAAAGTAACATCAGCAAGTGGGTACCTTCACTGGCCAATGGTGTTCAGAAAACCTCTGTTAGCTGGGAAGGCACATGGTTGGCATCTGCTCCAAAGTTCTGGTTTCAAAATGGCTTTCTGCCAAGTGGCTTTCCTCTCTAGGTTGCAGTTCCTCAAAAATGTCACTCTTAGTTGCACTTGGGATATTTGTCCTCTCTCAGTTTCTCCGGAGCAAGAGTCTGCTTTTAATAGCCATCTTCAAACTGTCTCTCATCTGCAGCTCCTGTGCTTTCTTCAAAGTGTCCCCCTTAGCTGTAGCTTCTCTTCAAAACGTCACTGACAACTGCACCAAGTTCCCTCTGCCCATCAACTCATTTATATGGCTCCACTAATCAAGACCCACCCTGAATGGGTGGGTCCACACCTCCATGGAAATATCTCCAAAGAAACACTCAAAGAATTACAATCTAATCAACGTTTAGATAATTAGACGTCTGCCCCACAAGACTGCATCAAAGATAATGGCGTTTGGGGGGCCATAATACATTCAAACTGGCACACCAGTAAAAAATTAAAACCACAGAAAAATTAAGTATTTTTCACTGACTTTCTAATGCCACCACCCTAGACCAAGCTCTAATCATCTTAAACATTGAAATTTACATCAGTTCCTATTTGTTCTCATACACTACATAACCCAATCTCCAAAAATTCCATACCCATCCTCAAGAATCTATGACAGCCACACATTCACCATGAGATATGAAATCCAAAATCCCCTTCACAGAAATCAAGGTCCTTCCTTATATGGTCATTCTTCTTTAATACTATCCTGTCCTCCAGTAAGGATAGTTTCCTCAATATTCCCCAACCACTCAATCATAATATCATAATTTATAACTTTTGCCCATAACAGTCTAACCTCATTCCCCTCCTGAACCGGGAATGTTTACTCTTTTCCTTTCTACCAACTCTCTAACTATCCATTAAAGTCTCGCTCAATTTTACTTTTACCCTAAACTTCCCCAGTCTACAGAAAGAAAGCAGAAGAGTACTGATATTGAACCTCTCTTGCAATACATTAGGCAGCAGGCCACCTGTGGCTACTGAGCACCTGAAATATGTCTAGTCCAAAGTAAGGTGTGATGTAAGTGTAAACTGTACAACAAATTACAGATTTAGCACTAAAAAAGAAGATAGACTATCTCATAAATACTTTTATATTGATTACATGTTGAAATCACATTTTGCAAATACTAGGCTAAGTAAAACATTTAAAAAATTAATATCACCTATTTCTTTTTACTTTTTCCACATGCCTAATGGAAAAGTTTAAATTACACACACACACACACACACACACGTCTGGCACTGTAGTTCTATCAGACCATTGTCTGGTCTATAATGTAAATAAATATTTCTAAATATTGCCAAGAAATAAGATAACATAAGGATTAGGAACAGTGTCTAAAATCATACCACCTGTTTTTAAATTTTTCCCAGATACAAGACTTTGCACAAGTTAACATCTCTATGCCTCAATGTTCTTAAATTTAAAATCGCAATAACAGCAGTATTTACCTCATACAACATAGGAAGAACTAAAAGAGAAGTGCCACATAAAGCAGATATTAGGTGCTGGCATTATTATTCTTTATTATAGTAATACAAAGCACACAAGTCAAACTCAAACCAGCTCTCCAGTGGAGTCTGGATTTGTGAATATAGGGCTCTTTGTCATTCTTGGTTACTTAATGAAAAGGTGAGATTGATGGGTTATGTAAAGGCCACAGAAAATTGAACAGTTCCTAAATTTTGGCTTTTTGGACAACTCGCTCTCTTCTTTAACTACAAAAGCAAACTCATCAAAGGGCTATTCTCCCAAAGAGCACCTGTGCCATGCAAATATGTGAATTTATTGACTTTATTGGTTGTTTTTAGTTAAGTCATCATAACCAAATAAACACCACAGTCATTCCCTTAACACAGTTTTATTATGCTTTAACAGTGTTATTTGTACTTTGCTATGTTCTGTTTGCAACATGGGCTATACCATACTTAAAAATTTTGAACTCTACCTTCTATCTTAATTTTTTCCCTAAAAATTTATTTAAAGCTGGAGAGAAGAGGTAGCACATGAAAAAGAGACTGTTCTTCCACTAACTAAACTTTTACCTAAAAAAACAAATGTTAGGACTTTTACATCCCTATAAATCCAGATAACTTCAACAACTATCTAGATTAAAAGTAACTACAACTTGCTCTTACTTCATCCTTCAGGAACCAAAGCCTGTTCCAAGTTTTATTATTTATATAAAACTTCTAATTTCTTGAAAGGTTAGCAAAATATTTATACCTAAAAAATGTTTAAATTTTCAAGGAAAAGCGTAAAATAACTAAAAAGAAGTTAAGCCAAAGAGATGAGTTTTAGGGCTAGAAGAATGTAATATTCAAGGCAACTTTGAAAGTCGGCTTTAACATCTGGGGGAAGATGACACATCTTCTTTACTAAGATCCCTTTGGTCTAAGAGGCAGCATCTTCCTACCTTACTTGCCTTAGATCTTCCTAAATTCCTCTCAATGGCCCTTGAGAACAGTTTCAGCATCTTTCTCTGGGGCTCACGGTTTTTTTTTTTTGTTTTTTTTTTTTACCCACAAATAGCTAATGGTCTAGCTGGTCTGGGGAAGAACGAAAAACCTAAAGAAACGAGGTTTGGACAGCGCTGTCTTGACAACCTCATCCATGACCCCTCCTCAGTCACCAGGGATGCCGCGGGGTCATAGCCCCTAGACTCCACTCTATCACTATGATATAAACATCCCCCTTCTCTTCCCTGCCCGCCCTCAATTTCCTCCTCCCAGAAATGGTTTTCCCGGGCCCCGGCAAGAAGAGGAAGAGATCACATACCCTCGGAAGTGAAGCGAGAGAAGGGCTTGAGCAGCTCTGCGAAGCTGAGGTGATTGCGACGAGTGAGTCGCTCGGCTTCATCGCTGCACAGCGCGGCGACACAGGGGACGAAAGAGTCCGGGATTAGCTCCTGCACTGATTGCACACACTGGGCCATCGCCGCGGCTGAGGCAGCGGCGACACCTGTCCTCAGGTCCAAACTCAGAGGCTAATCTTGCAACCGCCGCCGCCCGCCAGCCTGCCGGGCCGGGCGGGACCCCACACTGGAGATTTAAAACGAGAGGGAACAGACGCCACCGCCTCGGCTTCCGGGGTACACACCACCGACCGCTCCCCAAGTCACCGCCGGTCCTCAGCGCTAGCCCTGGCGCCCTCGCATTCCGCCTCGATAGGTGGAGACCCCGACAATCCCCATTAAATCCTCCCGACAAGAAAACCTTGGTCACTGCCTCACCGGAGCCGCCATATTGAGGTTAGACGCCGACCCACTGGCAGTACTAGTCCCAGCAGCCCCCGCGCTCGCCCCTCACGTGACTAAGTTAAAGAAGTTGGTAGAGGCGGGGAGGAGGTGGAGAGCGACGGAGGCCTGTTGGGAAACTGAAACCGGAAGTGGTGTGCCGGCAGGGCGGGTCCTCGGGGGCGGGGCTATACGCGGTGGGTGGGGCAGGCACGTGACTTAGGCGGTGTTCTCACGCTCCTTAGCAAATCCTCGCGAAGTGAGAGCGGCCGATGGCCGCTCGAAGTTGGTTCTGTCACAGTGGCGGAGGTGACCGCTCCCCTTCCGCTAGGACCGGCCTGTTTGGGGCTCCAAATACTCTCTGTGGCGGCGGAGAGCAGTTGATACAGCTGTTTGCATAGCCTCCTGCCCGCTCACCTGCCCTTGCTGCACTCGCCAATAGAAAGTAAGGGATACCTGCTCACCGGAGAGGGGGTGCCCCCTGCCAGGTACGTTGGGGTTTCGCTGCAGCCAACCTGAACAGGCCATGTATATTACTTTTAGAAACGGACTGCCACATATATCGACTCAACGAGTAAGCAGAAATGGTTGTTGTTTTGGATGCTGGAATTAAAAGAGCGTTAAGGCAAAACCTCAGCGCTACTGCATTTTTGTTCGTCGCCTGGGAAAGATGTCCCTGCAAACGTCCGCGTTGTTCGTTCACAGCCCCTTCCTTTTAACACTTTGAAAATGGGAGGTGGAAAAAAACAACACGGTATGATGACATGATGCCTCCACTACAAATAGGTTTTTAAAATATAGCACTTGCAAGTTGAAGATCTGAAAATTCACTTAAAACTATCACAGCTCAGTACCTCTTGGAAATTCTTCTCGCACCCCCAGGGGCACACATACTTCCTTTTGAATACCTCAGATCTCAATTCTTTGCCCTGTATAATTTAAGAATCTCATACGATTGAGTGTGACCCAAGTTACAAGATACATGTTTTATAATAGGGCCCCTAATGCAAGCATAATACTTTATCTAGTAATCAACTAAAAATAAAATTTTGAAAGGCAATTTATTTTTATTAAGGTAAAACTAGATGTATTAGACTCTTAAAGAAGAACTTTCCAGGGTAATTTAGCCTAAATGGATTTTTTCAGATATAATTCACATACCATAAACCCGTAAACTTCACCCCTTTAAAGTGTTCCATTCAGTGGTTTTTTTAGTGTGTGCATATAATTGTGGGACTGCCACTATGTAATTCCAGAACATTTTCATTATCCCCTCTCCTGCCCCCCCAAAAACTTTGTACCTATTAGTATTCACTCTCCCACCTCCCACTGCCCCTGGCAAGTACTAATCCACTTTCCCTATAGATTTGCCTATTCTGGATATTTCATACAAATGGAATCATACGAAATGTAGCCTTTTGTGTCTGGCTTCCTTTGCTTAGCATCATGTTTTCAGGGTTTGTCCATGTTGTACCATGAATCAATATTTTATTCCTTTTTATGGCTGAACCTAAATGAATTTTTGTCTTATGTATTGACTCTACAATCTAGCACCACATCCACACATTGTTTCTAGTCAGTACTTCACTAAAAATCTATTTCTTTCCCAGTGTATCCTAGTCTTTTCTCTTCTTTGGCAAAGTCCTGCTTGAACTGTGGAGATCCCTTAAAGGAGATACTGGGGGCCATGGTAGCAGACCTATTAGAATTCTTTCAACTTCAAAACAAAACAGAAACTTATACTAGTTAAACAAAGAAGGGAATTTAATGGCTCATAAAACTTCAGGTGAGCGTGGGATAAGCTTACAGGGAAGAGGGAAAAACTGAAAGGTTAAGTGTTTCAGGGAGCAGAACCAAGGACTCAACACCACCAAGCCTCTATCTGCC
The DNA here is from genome assembly GCA_004027775.1 of Bradypus variegatus. NCBI lineage: Eukaryota > Metazoa > Chordata > Mammalia > Pilosa > Bradypodidae > Bradypus > Bradypus variegatus. The sequence goes on from PVKY010010766.1 coordinate 9,858, forward strand.
TTCAATTTCTAATTCTCTGTTTGCCTTCATTCTTCAGGGAGCCCTCTACACATGGCATGATCTGCCCACGTTCCCAGATCATATCCTCTCAGCTTAACAAATCAGGCAGAAGTGGAACTTCTTGTTCCTGACATCAATGTTAATCCCAGAGAGATGTGTCTGGTTTGTACTGTTTATGTCACATTCCTTTCACTGGACTAATCCATTTCGGGGTATGGGCAATATAACTGGCCAAGTATGGGTCATATTTCCACTCCTTCAGGGAGGGAGGTAAGATCTGTTACTAGAAAAATGGGGATGGGAAAGTTTATTGGCCAAAAAAAACCCAATAGTCATCATATACCACAAACTACCCATTGGCTTTCTAGCACCCACATATACCCTTCTTCCCAAATATATGATTCCAAGAATGCTCAACCTAACAATTATCCTCTTTAAAACTGAAAACATGCTCATCTTCTACTCAAAGGCAGACAAGCAAAAATCACATCCAGTCACTGCATCCAACTCCAAGCCTGGGATCTCTGCATGATATGTGTTCTTCTTAGTCATGTCTGGATGTGGTTCTTCACAGTCTTGCTACTGATGGCTGAATTTTAAATGAAAACAACTCGATTTAACTATGCAGAAAAATAGGGAACCCTCAGTCCCATTTTTTAAAGGGGAGAGTTTATAATGGTCTGTGGATAAGAACAGTAAGGACTCATTCTCCAGTCAGTGGAGTGAATCTCATGGTCGGCCAGTCTGACCTACCCCTAGTCTATCTGTCCTGCCTTCTGGGAGGATAGCCATTGATCAGTATTCTCCAGGGCCATTCCTGAGAAAGCTGAGAAGTATAGGGGGAGAGTATTTTCCTGAGGTCTGTGCTGTCTTCTTGTTGGCAAAATTACAAAGGCCTGGGGATTATCTCAGAGAGGCTTCTAGGATGATTGGGTACATAATCAATAAAGGATACATAATCCTTCCAGATTTTCACTCTACCATCCTGCAAGGTATTGTCCTCTCCTTCAGGGTCAAAGCTGAGTCACTACCACATCTAATTTCCAGCCTACAGGTGTGGGGAAAAGAGAATGGAGAAGCATCTGTCTAATGGTTTAAGGTCAAATCATAGAAAGGCACTCAACAATTTCTCTCCTCTCCCACTGGGCCCCAGTAATTCTCATGGTCACACTTATCTCCAAAGGAGGCTGGAACATGTAGGCTCTAGCTGGGCAGCTATGTGCTTAACTAAAACTACGGTCTGTTGGTAAATAAAGAGAAGAAAAACAAATAAAGGATGAAGGAGTCTCCACCATGCTTTATCAGGAAAGAGACCCTTGCAGGAGGTATTTGGGTGGGGTCTAGGATATCATATGTCTCTCATTTCTCTGACTCCTCTGGACTCTGGCTCTGCTGTGCCATATGCCCCCTTGACCAATCACTGTGTCCAGAAAAAAATGATATGCTATTATTAACTGAGCCTTGGTCATGTGCCCACCCTTGAGGTCCAAGAGTTCACAGTCTGTCACTAAAGGAGAGGAAACTTGTTGGATATAGTAATGGCCCAGGCAATGAAGGGGCTCTTTTTGAAGTACTGAAGATATGATCCAGTTTCCTTCCCTGCCCAAATCCAAGAATCTCATAAAGCTCATACTATGCCAGTGGGCTTATTTTTTTTTTCCTTTTGTTTTCATTTTATTATTTGTGAAGATTACATGACTTTTCTATGTAGACATTCAAGAGGCCTTGTTGTACTGGAAACATTCAGAATGCTGTGTACACGTAGAATCTATTAGTGTTATCCAACCTGGCTTGCATTGGAACCAATAGATGGAGGTTTGGTAATGCATATTTTTGTGTAGTTTCTTTAACAGCATGGTCTCCTACTCAGCTAATGGTAATATCCCTTGAAATGAATCACAATTTCCATGGCTCAGTGGAATGGTGTTTTCCTGGGGTTAGTATTTTTTTTTCAGTGTACAATCAGTTGTTCATCGTATCATCATAAAGCTGTACATTTATCACCACAGTCAGCACCTGAACATATTGGTTACTACAAGAAAAATTGCATTCTGTGTTCCTATCACACAGTATTATGCTATTTATTTCTGGATCTATACAATCAATCCTAAACATTCTGTAGTCCGTCAGCATCAAATGGATGGTCCCAGCCCTCTTTCTATCTCCTGGTCGCCTGTGTTGTCAGCTTTTAACTCCCAAAGTTTGTTTATTAATGTCTGTTCATATTAGTGAAACCATACAGAATCTGTCCTTTTGTTTCTGGCTAACTTCACTCAATATAATGTCCTCAAGGTTCATCCACATTATTATATGATCCATGCCTTTGTTCTGTCTTACAGCTGCATAATAATCCATCATGTGTATATACCACAGTTTCTTTATCCATTCATCCATTGATGGACATTTTGGCTGCTTCCATCTCTTGGCAATTGTGAATAATGCTGCAATAAACATCGGTTTACAAATGTCTGTTTGTGTCTTAAGTTTCAGTTCCTGCGAGTATATACCTAGCAATGGAATAGCTGGGTCATATGGCAAATCTATATTTAGCTTCCTGAGGAACCTCCACACTGTCT
>PVKY010010767.1:0-12424 GCA_004027775.1 Bradypus variegatus
CTGTGTAACCAAATAAACCCCCTTTATAAAAGCCAATCCATTTCTGGTATTTTGCATAACAGCAGCATTAGCAAACTGGAACAGGGGTTTCATTCATTTATTTTCATTTTTACTGACATGGGTATTTAATGTTACAAATTTTCCTCTAAGAATTGCATCAGCTCTATCACACATTTTGATATGTTGCGTTTTCATCATTGTTCTCAAGACTTTCTGCAATCTCATTTTATATTTCTTCACTTGCCTAAGAGTTGTTTGAGGTTTTCAATTTCTAGGTGAAAAGTTCTTTTTTTTTTCAAACTGCCCTTAATTTCTAGCTTTATTGTATTAAGTTTATCTCACAAACAAGATGACAGAGACTGAGGTTAGATGACTTGCCCAAGGGCACACATTTCATAAGGGGCAGGGCTGTGCTGGAAATAAGTAATTTGACTCCAAAGTCCATTTCCCTCCCATGGCCCTGCCCAGCCTCTTATCAATGATAGAAATGCTATTGAACCATTACAGGCAAAATTCCAGCAGATGTCATTCTGAGACAGTAAAACTTAATTGATAAGCCTATAATGGAAACATTAAATTTTAATTTCCATAGGTAGGAAATTAAAATGCTGTTAGACATAAATGGTGGGATTTTTTCTTGAAATAAAGTCAAGCTTCTCCTTGCCTGTGTTCTCCCCAAAGTAGAGTCCAAGAAAGGCTTGCATGATGGTGGTTCACCTGGGAGGCTGAGCCCCAAAGCAGCGAAAGGAAGGAAACCCATAAAGTGGGTGCCTCATTGAGTCTGCAGTTCATCCCTTTGGGGGGAGCTTCTGAGGAGCCTTACGGAGCAAGTCTAAGAACCACCCCATCCTGCTGGGGAAAGACAGGGGGGTGGAGGTGGTGTGGGAAGAATGGCCCCATCAGCACCTGCTCCCGTTGGCCTATAGCGGAGGGGTCCATCCCCCCACACCCAGGGCTGGCCTGGGGTGGGGGTGATTGGTCCCTGCAACACAGGCTGCTGAGTCCTAATCCCAGACATGGGAAGCCAGAGGGGTTGAGGAGCATCCCAATGCCCCCTGCAAAGCTGGGGAGCCCGCTTGAAACTCAGTGGAAAGAGAAACCTACTGAAAAGTGTGGACCTCTATTTTGAAAGGAGTAACCCATTATCATCATGGATATGAGGAGCTGAGAATTTCCTTCTGATCAGGAATATGTCAAATTTAACTAAGTTTTCTTTGTTCTTACAGCCCTTCACTTCTGTGTGGGAGTGGGAAGTTCAAGCCACTGGCAAAGGCCTGATTATAAATGAAGGAAGGATAAAATGAAAGGATTAAAATCTATTTTGGGTTCAGTGAGTTTATCTTGAAACATACCAGCTAAGCCGTAATTGTTTCTATAAGCGCACTAACTTTCTTCTAAACCATTCCCAGAGACCCCCAAAAAAGGTGCAACCTAAACAGAGGACTTGATGATGTTTATACACATTTAAAATAAAATTTTTGACTCCATGTTTAGCCTAAGTCCATGGTTATTCTAAGTTTGAAAATTTAGGTTAATGTTTAAAAATTGACACATATCTCTATGGCATTTATGACTCATTTGTGCTGTTAACACAGGGGAATAAATAATGTCCAGCAAATAGCTTAATTCGCACCATTGACACACATTTTCCATTCTCTACTCCGAGAGTTGATGCAATCTGTCTAATCCTTCCCGAGAAATAAAGGGCAGTGGGTTCATTTCAGCCATAATAAAATGAGGAATGTTATATTTTACCCTGACACAAATACCCCACGCTGTGTGGCATGGCATTGAAAGTTTACGTGGCTATATAAATGCAGGATGCTATTATTATCAGCAAATGGCCCAGCTAAGAACAAAAGAGGGCAGAGCTGGGAAATAAACTACTTGTGCTATTTTCTCAGCGAGCCCTCGGGCCCTGCAGGGTCACCGGCTCAGCGGGGCCCTGGGGTGTCCGCCACAGGCAGGACACGGGGTGAATCACTCTCAGAGTCCGTGTAAACCTGAATGACTTACGTTCTACCATGTTACAGAAGGTAATAGCTTTTGTCGGAAAAGTTTCCATACTACAAAATATGGGCGTCAATTCATAAACATACTTGCTCTTCAGAGGGCATCTGAAAGCAGGTGGAAGCTTTTCTTCTCCCCCACTGGTCTCCCTGTGGAAACTCACATACGACCCAACTGGGTTCGTGCTTTGAGGAGAAAGGTCATTGCCCTTATTGTTATTGTACTAATCACTTCTCAAATATTTGGTTCTATAGGAAACAGAATGAGTCAATGAGATATTGACAAGGGAAAATGAAAGTCTTTTGGCTGCACTTGGCATGTGATTGATGAACTTGGGTGGCTCTGGGAGGAGATAAGCCCAGGGAAGAATCCCTCTCCATCCTGCTGCCAGCTCCCCCATTAGCTTCAGCTGGAGATAACTAAAACAGAGCACAAACAACCTCCAAACTCCCTGCCAGCGGAGGCGACGCTCCTAGAACCGAAAGGACACAAGTGTCTCTTTAAGTCCCAGGGTAATGCCTACTCATTGACTCATATGTGTCACAGTTAATATGAATAAGACTTTCCTGGATTAACTCAGATATAACCAAATTGCCCAGTGAGGAAGAGCAATTTTCATTTACAGAAAACTATTACAGACCATAAAACTCTTTACTCATGGTGCTCGCTAATTACCGATGACCCAAGGCGGGTGACCATGTCTTTCCTGTGCTGCCCCCACACAGCAGGGTGACAGCCTCTTCCCCTCCGCCAGGTAATGGGCATGTAGAACGGGTTACTCCTCTCCTCTCCACATCTTTCTAAATGTTGCCAAAAGAGCCCGCTTTGCTCTGCATTCATGAATGACGCTTGTTGTTCATAAAAATGCATGTTTCTTTAAAAAGTATAACAAAGAGGTAAGTATAACTTTACAGAAGTGTTGATTTTCACCCATTGTCTTCTCCAGATCTACGATTGCAAATGTGTCCTGTAGTACCTTTGGTGAGATGGATTGAAATGATGTCATCATTCCAATAAAAGCACCCACATTTCTTGCCTCGTATGGATTTTGGATAAACCCAACTATCTGCTTTCTCAAAGGCAGCACTGGGACTGCTTTGGATTACTGATGGAAGCCGTGAAGATTGGGATTATTGAAAACCATGACTGGGATTATTGAAAACCACGGTCATCAACTTCACCTGGGCCCTGTATCCTGTTGAGCCATCAGCCATTTTCAAGAAGGACTATGGCAAACTGTCTCCCCTCTCTGAAACACCCAGCTATCCCCTTCCCACCCAATCTTAGCAGCGGTCTTTGTTTCCTATTTTACAGAGAAAATGACAAACAACAGACACCCTTTACTGTTGACATCTAAACCCACAACTCTCCTTGTCTTTTTCCCATTCTTTCCTCCTTTCCCGTTAGAGTACCAGTGGCTCTGTCCTCCTATCCAAAGCCAAGGCGTGCACCCTCCTTTCCTGAGACCTCCCTCTACTGAATACTTTTTCTACCTTCAACATCTCTCTCTACTGCTCCTTTTGAGCCTGGAACCACAGTCCTGCTGGCTACCCACTACCCCCATCTCGTTCCTTCACAACTCAACTCCTTGGCAGAGTTCTCTGTGGCAGCAACTTGATGGGCTATTGATTTGCTATTGCCCACCCCTCCCCTGACACACATACTTTTTTCTTTCAGAAGTAAACCCCCCTAGGTTTGGCTGGCCACATGCCAGTGACTACATTGTCTGCCTCTTTTGCCAGCAGCCGTGGTCATTCCACTAATTTCCAGTGGCTCTGAATGGGGAGGTGTGGGCAGCTCCCACGGTTTGGCTCTCAAAGAAGCTGCTTGCTTTCAGCTTCCTCTTTCCACTTCCTGAGGACTAGAAGGTGGACGTGAGAGTGGGAGCTGGCTTTGACCATGTGGACAAGGATAATGCCCTGGCAGCTGAGCAACTCTTGGAAGAAGCCCAGGTTGCGGGGTGACCTTATGGGACAAAGCCCCCACCCCACTGCCCACCTAATGTATGCTTGACTTTTACATGGAAGAGAAAGATCCTTCCATCTTGTCTAAGCTGCTGTGATTTGATCTATGTGAAAGCACCCAACTGATACCTTAATTAAGTTATTGTCTGTACTTTCCATAGCTCCCTTCCAAGTGCTCCTCAACCCACTGCAATCAGACTTTCCCCAACCTGAGGCTGAAACTGCTCTCATCAAGGCCAACGGTGACATCCCTATCAGTAAACCCAATGGGCACACAGTAACCCTTGACATCCAGCAGATTCTGATCTGGCCACCCAGTTCCTCCCACTTGTCATCTCTCTTCTCGGCTCCCAGCTCCCAGCTCTCGGCTTTCCTGCAGCCTCTGGGCTGCCCTTGACAGACTTCTATGCCGCTATCTCCTCCTCTACCATCTGCTCCTTCTCACCACCGGCCCGCCCATGTAATTCTATCTGCTACCATCTCTTCTAATTAGGATTCCTTGCTTGTACGCAGAGACAATGACTCTAGTCAATTTAAGCTAAAATGGAATTTGCTAGAAGGATGTGGAGTAGCTCATTGAGTCAAAGTGAAACGTGAAGAACCAGACTTTAAAGAATAAGAACAGGGATCTAGGTGACAGGAACAAAATGATGGTTTCATCAGGCTGTTCCCTGGGATGACCCAGCTTGGGCTATCTCAGACTTTTGTGTAATTCTGCTTGGGCTTCCAATTGCAGGGAGAGAGCATCTGATTGACTTAACTTGGATCATATGCCCAGACATTGCCAAGGGAAAGAAGAGCATTTTAATTGACAGTCTTTTCAAGACCGTATCCAATGGAAGAGGAGTGGATTCCCAAACCTATATTGGTGCAGAATATCAGAAGACAGAAGAAAAATGCTGGGCAAGCAAAAATAACAGATAGTCATTGCAATCTATACCTTGACTTCCCAACAACTACACACATTCTGCTTTATATACAATAACTTCAGAACGATCCCAAACAGAATACAACTATTATATATGCAAATACAAATGACTCTCCATATCATCTAACACTCAATAACATCCCCAACTGCATCTGGCTTCAAGTTCAGTTTCTCTCGTTCTTATCTCAACAGCACGCAAAGTGGATTTAAAGGTAAATTTAGCCACTACCAACATACACCATAAACAACAGTGAAGTAAAGAAAGAAAAAGAGGAGGCAAATTAATTTTAAATACACACACACAGACACATATATACATATGTACACAAACTCCTGTTCTTGCCATTGACTGGCTGGTTCCAGTTCTGTGCTGGCCGGGGTGACCGAAACCAGCATCCCCGAGAGGTCTGAGGCTGTGGTCACGTTGTCCTCCTAGACAGACAAAGTTGTCTTGTCCATGGAGCACTCGAATCGCAATCCTTATAGCCTACTGACATCTCAAGGAGAAGACTGAAAAAAATAAAAATGTGAGGGAGAAGACTGAAAATCAAAATTAATAATTTCAAAATCAAAATTATAAAACTCTTTAAAAACTGAACAGCAAAACCAGGGACTATGGAATATGAGTGCATTTTAATGACTGCGATGGAGGGAGGCAGTGGGGAGAGGGCCGGGGCTGCAGAGCTGGGAGACGGCTCGGTGGGTTCAGCTGCAGGGCTTCTCCCCTCAGTGTCTGCCTCTGGGCCCCGCAGTACAGGGGGGAGGCCAGGAAAGCCCTCCGCTCCCAGACTCAGAACCCGTGTCCTCAGTAAGTATCAGCAACTCTGTTGCCCCAGTTGGATCAATCATTTCAGCCAACACTGTAAACCCCTCCCCCAAAGGGGAGGGGACTATTCATCCAAAGGCGTGTGCTGCTAAAAGTAGCCTGGTGGGGGTATCAGGATGGAATGGTTAATGTGTCCCCTGGAGCTAAAGCCTCTAAACCAGCAGAGCCAAGAGCAGAGGGGACAGGAAGAACGCATTTTGATAGAGAGTCATTGGGTGGGATCAACAGAGGCCCCACCCTCACCTCCTTCCCTGGGTCCCCAGACTTACATATTTTAGCTTCAGGGAAGAGAGCACCAAGCAGGACCTGTGATGGGAGCAAAATGCCCTCCTGCAGGGCAGCTTCCTCCTTCCCTGGGTCTTGACTCCCAGCGGAAGCCATCATGGAAGTCTCAGAGGCCATTTGAGCATCCTACAGAGCCAGAGCAGGGAGCTGGTGCGTGCGGCAAGATGAGTGACTGCCAAGGTTTGGGGCTGGATTGTAAGCACAGAGTCAGGCCACGGGCATCTCGGCCTGGTCCAGCTGCAGAGCTTTCTCTCACTCTTCAGCCCTCTCCAAGCTGGTGGCTTTTGGGCTCACTCAGTAAATTGACCAGAACAGGTCACTCAAATGTGGCATTGCCTCCCAAACCCAGCACTCTCCCAAGCATGGGCCTCTTGCTTGGTTAATGGCAGTGGACACAAAGGGCAGCAGCTTGCCCTGCGCTTTGGAGGGCAATTCCTGAAGCGTCCCGGACCACGCAACCCCTAGAAGTTTCTTGAAGGTGGAGGCCCTTGCACCTTCATAGGAGTTAATTTTCCACCGTCAATCACTCGTGCTTCTCACCAAGTTACCTGTGATACCGGCTGCTTCCTATAGTTACTGTCCAGACTGGGAAATTTGGGTTAACCACTTCAATTAGTTTCCTGTGGCTGCTGTAAAAATATTGCCACAAACTGGGTGGCTCGAAACAACAGAAATGTAGTCTCTCAAGAGGTCAACTGTCCAGGTGTGGGCTGGCTGTGCTCCCTCTGACGTCTCCAGGAAGACCATTCCCTGCCTCTCTCTGGCTTCTGGTGGTTCCTGAACTCCTTGGCATTCCTTGACTTGCAGACACTTCAATCTCTCCCTCATCTTCACATGGTGTCCTTTTCTCTCTGCCTGTGCATCTATGGCCAGATTTCTCTCTTCTTATAAAGACATCAGTTATCATGGATTAGAACCCACCTCATTTTAACTAATCATATCTCCAAAGACCTTATTTCTGTAAGGTCACGTCCACAGGTCACTGGGGTTAGGGCTCGAACATACTTTTTTCGGGGACACAATTCAACCCAGAACCCCGTTGTTCACCTCCCCACCCCCCAAACCATCAGTGAGTGCAAGACAAATAGTACTTTGTAATACAAGACATAAGGACCGTATTATAAGGCACAGTTTTTAGAAGAGAGAAACTGAAACATGCCTTGTGAACAAGAAGAAAAATAAGCTTCGTTATTTTATACTCACAGGTTTAAAATATATGTTTCCTGTTTATGAGCCTTTTGAGAAGCCTGGTGTTTTGTCCCATTGACTGTAGCTAATGAGGGTAATGAACTTGGAAACAGAAAAGAATTACTGCCCGGGCAGCTCTTCCCAGGTTCCCGAAGTTTCTTTTCAAGTGCTCTACTTCCTGGTGGCAATACCATTTGTTTACCTTGAAAATAAGGGAAGACACTTTTATGGCGTAAGTCTCCATGGTGCCTTGGAGCCCCGTTCGCAAACTCTGTGCGCCCTTCTCTGTGAGGAGCTCGGGGAAGCGGTAACAGCAGCTGACTCCAAACAGAAGCAATATTCAGTTAGAAAAAAAGGGAAAGGAACAGATTTATTCCCGTTCCACTTGTCCTCCAGAACACTTGTTTAATCAGAATACAAATAGAGAAGTGTTTCTGCTGCATTGACTATTTTGTCTGGGTTTTGAGGTTCAGAGTTGGGGAACATTAACTCCTATTGTGCTATTCCAGCAGTCGATTACCTGCGTGTCTCAATTTCTAATTTTTAAACTATGAATTAATGAACACTGCTCGCCCCATAGAAAGAGAGTTCTTGTGCAGGATCATAAGATAAACATCTAAAAATCTTCACAATGAAAGTGGTGATTATATGCACAAGACAAAGCAAAATGTTCTTAAGGGAAAATGGGAAACAAGTTTCACACTCAGGTTTCATTTTGAACATCATTGTACCAACATCACACAAAACCATCAAGAGAAATGGAAATGGACACAACAGTTGCTCAATCCACAGGCAAGCTTGGCTCCTGACTTTATAAAAGGATATCCCGGGAAGAGTTGAATGCTATTAATTTTCTTGCTGAATATCTTTTCAGAAATTGTAATAAAACTCAATAGATCTGTTAAAGTTTCTGTGTAAATTCAAGATTTCTGTAGGTAGGATACACGCGTGTTTCGAAGTCTGAGGGACTCTGGTTTCTAAAATAGTTTGTGGCTGAAACAATAGATAGCTTCTGAAGAAAATCTCCAATGGAGATAAATTTCAGGGTCACTCTCCACTTGTTAGCAACACACTATCATTCTTCTGAGTTTTGGCTTCACTTCCAGGTTGGGAAAAAAGCTTAAGGCCAGAAAGGATAGAAAAGAAAACCAATGTGTTTTCTTTGACTAGCTGGCGGCAATTTAAGAAGAATATCCTGACTAAAAAAGAAAAGCAGCTGGCAAATCAAAGAAGTTGCTCATCACAAAAGAACCCACCAAAACCATCCCCGGGAGGGGAAAATGGGTCAAAAACTCTCTGGTCAAGAGGCAGAGTGGACCAAACTGACAGAAATAAGGGTGAGCGTGAAAAAACTAGATTATAAATTTGATTTAAAATCTTTCGAGAAAAGTTTTGAATTTTTTATTACCAAAACCTTCAAACTTATATAAAAACAAGAGAAAAGCAACACAACCCTCCATGTATCTCCAATCCAGCTTCAAACCACACACACCCCCCATTACAGGGAAGCAAATCTTAGATGTTACATAGGATTTATAAAATTTTTAGTATGCATCTCTGAAAGATAAGTAGTCTTTAAAAAATGTAGTAACCACATTATCCCACCAAAAACAAACAAACAAATAAATGTACAAGCATTCCCTGTGGTCAGATTTTACAGTTCGTTCATTTGTCAGAATTTTCAAATAAGCTCCGGACATTGCAACTGGTCTCTTAAAAGCGAGTGGGGTATTTTGAGGGCTGGGGCGGGAGTGGGGGTTGCTTGCGTAAAACACCACGTGTCTCCCACCAGGGCCCCTTCTCTGCATGGATTCACTGGGGAGTTGTGAACAGACTCTTTGGGGTCCCAGGGCAGCCCTGGCCAGGGTGGAGCTCTCATGGGCTCCGACGACCGGCAGCTGCTTCTGGGGCACGGTGCAGAGACGGTGCCCACCCCTGCAGGGCATGCCTGGTGGGCTCCAGCGCCCCGTGACGGCCCCTTGGAAGGACCAGCCGGGCACCGGCCTCACAGGGGCGATGGAGAGCTTGGCCAGAACGTGGGGGCTGGGAGCCCTGCACCAGCACACAGCTGTGGTCCCCAAGGCACCTGGTCCTCTGGCCGGCCTGGGTGTCATCGCCACAGCCATCGTCTTCAGAAGCTGGTCCTTGAGCGATGGCCCAGGCTGGGCCAGAGGAGTGACCAGTGGCCTGGGCTGGGGACTCGGCCTCTTGTCCCTGTTGCAGGACCAGCCTCACCCTCCGGGCGTTTTCTCGGAAGAGAAGGCAAATGCATTTTTTAAAAGTTCTGGTCAATTATGGTTTGGAGGTGTGACTCCCGGTATAGGGTACTTTGCCGTGAGGTGAGTACAGTGCGGTGGTAAGAGGTCCCAGCCCGGGTCAGAGGGACGCTCCCGGGATCCCACCTTGGGGACCCCAGAGAAGCTGCTTGGCCTCCCAGGGCCTCGGTTTCCTGATCCCGCGCTTTGTGAGGCTGGGCAGAGCTGGTGCACGCAGGGTGCCTGGCCCCGGCTGGAGCTGGGACCGTGCTGAGTGTGGCCTGGCGTCACCCACATTTCCTCCTGCTGCAAACACACGCACTGACTTTTTCTGCAGGTCTTAGCTCTGCCCACACTTCTTCTCCAGACTGCTCGTCCTCGCCCTGTACCGAGCCCGGCCTCGGGCTTTTCTCAGGTGTCCACATTCAACTATCAGCGTCCTCTTCAGTACTTCCCTCCCTTTACCCGTGACTTTGGCTGTTACAGCCTCCTCATTGACGTCTCTGCCTTCCGTCTTTTTTCTCAACTACCCCTTTCTCCACCCCGTCCCCTCCTCCTTGACCACCCACTCCCAGTCGCTGTCTCGCAGAGCTCCCGCTTTCTTGTTCTGAAATTATTTTAATTTTTTTCACTTGTAAACTGTCTTGCATACGGTGTCCCTATGGTCTTCTCCCCACCGCAGGCTCCCCAGGGGCGGAGTGGCCACTGGGCAATTCAGGGAAGGTCTCTGCTCTCAAGGAATTTATGTTCTCATTGGAATAGGCCATGGTTGGTGGGGTAGATGGACAATGAACAGGTGCATAAACGAAGGACATGGTTTCAGACTGGCAAGTGCTGCGAAGGCAAAAATCTCGGGATGATGTAAAAGATGGGGCTTTGCTGGGAGACCGTTCCCCAGGATGTTTTGCATTTTTTGTGTGTCTTATGAGCAGGGGCCCTGATGGCCTTTGCTCCAGACTCTTTTCAGGGATGTTTGTTGAGTCTGCAGACTCAGAAGATACAGCGTCTCCCTCTAGAGCAGAGGGCAGTTTTGTCTACTGTCCAGGATAGTAAAAATAATGCCCATCATAAAGGATTCGGGTGCTCGAAGCTCGGGCTCCTCGGCTGCAGACCCACTGTGTGAACAGCATCTGCCCGGACTGCGTGGGACTTGGGGACTGAGGGGACCCAACGTGCATGGAGCCCGTGCTGCCTGCTGGGCGTCGGCAGTCGAGTCTCCTCTCTCGGACCCAGGGGTCTCGTGCTGCTGCCAGCATCCGTGCAGCCCCGGCAGCCTAACCCGCCAGCTTGCAAGTGGGGCAAAGGCTCAGATTTTCACGGTTCTTGACCAGGTTCCTTTAGGCTGGGTGGCCGGAGAAGGCCCCTCAGTGAGAAGCCTCAGCCTCAGGACCTGAAGGATTTCATGGAGACTGCACGGCAACAGAACTCCAGGCAAGGGCAAAGGTTCAAGCAGATAAAAGGCTTGATCTAATTTTCCTAAACAGAAAAAAACAACAAAAACAAAACTCAGTGTGGCTGGAGCCTAGTGAGTGAGGGCGATTCATTCATTCATTCCTTCATTCACTTAATGTGCTTCTGTCACGCTCCTACTATGTGCCAGACATTGTTGTAAGTACTTGGAGTATACAGCATAGAACAGAGCATGCTAATATCCCTGCCCTCATGAAGCGTACACTTTATTGGAAGAAAGACAAACGATAAACTAACCACCAAAATTTATTTATATATATATATATATATATATATATATAATATCATGTTATATAACATAATATAATACACAGTGTGATAAATGAGAGAGAAAGAGTAAAGCAGGGGAAGGGGGCTTTGGAATCCTGGGGTGGAGAAGAAGGGATGGGTTTACAATTTTAAATGGATATGAGATGAGCTGCAGCCCTGGTTTTGTATGGTATTGTTAGGTTTTGTATGGTGTGTTGGCTAGGGGAGGGAGTTTAGCCTTTATTCTAAGGATAAGGGTAAGCCACTGAAGGATATAGCAGGGAAATGAAGAAATCCGATTCGCTTTCTTGAAGATCGCCGTGGCTGCTCTGCAAGGACTGAACTGGAGGACAGGAGCCTGGAGCCAGCCAGGGAGACCACCAAGCAACAAAGACGGCCTGGGTGATGGAGCACACAGATGAGAGATGAGGAGGAACAGAGTCACTGGAGCCTGATGCCACCTGGCACGGGTGGGAGGTGGAGCCAAGCCAAGGGTGGGAGGTGGTGCCCTTGATGTTCCAGAGAAACGTGGGGGAAGAGCAGGTGTGGGTGGGGAGATGAGGGGTTCTGTCAGGGCACGTTGAATTCAGGAGCCTCTGACTACAGAGACCAACCCAGTCTGAAGCTCACGAGCGGGGCAGAGCTCAGATGATTTAGTTTTGGGGACCACCAGGCAGCAACGAAAGCCATGGGGCTGATGACATCACCAGGATAAGTGAGAAGCCAAGGGGACCAAGACAGACATGTGGCTTAAAAAATAAAGTTCTATGTTTGAACTGGCTGCCTCTACCTTGCCTCCCAAATGCTGTATTTACAACCATTTCCCCTGGCCGTCTCTGACATAGCATTTCATATTAAAATGTCTGTACTGGACACCCAGGGGAGTGAATCTCCCTGGCAACATGGAATATGACTCCCGGGGAGGAATGTAGACCCGGCATCGTGGGATGGAGAACATCTTCTTGTCCAAAAGGGGGATGTGAAAGGAAATGAAATAAGCTTCAGTGGCAGAGAGATGCCAAAAGGAGCCGAGAGGTCACTGTGGTGGGTACTCTTACGCACAATTTAGACAACCCTTTTTAGGTTCTAATGAATTGGGGTAGCTGGTGGTAGATACCTGAAACTATCAAACTACAACCCAGAACCCATGAATCTTGAAGACAATTGTATAAAAATGTAGCTTATGAGGGGTGACAATGGGATTGGGAAAGCCATAAGGACCACACTCCCCTTTGTCTAGTTTATGGAT